>JAVFBZ010156043.1:0-18494 GCA_032466195.1 Katharina tunicata | reverse complement strand
CCATATAAGGTCATGAACCCGGCGAGATCAAAAGCTTTACTTGAGGCATACGAGGAAAAATGGCCAGCCTTCCTTACACTGAATTTGAATTATTGCATGATTTCTCCTGGCTATTACTAGCCTTGAACCTTAATCATTTTCATTTCAAAGAAATTGTTTTAGTTTATGACCAAACTTCAAAGTTGGTTAAAATCAAGGCAATCAGAATTTGTTGTAAAACAAAACTTGAAACTACATGTATATTACTATTTTCCCTCTATAATGAACTAGCAATGAATTAGCCTGTAGCCTGTCTTTAAAAGGCTAGAACTGTATTATGCCTTCTGCCTTATTAAATTGGAGAATATAACAAAGCTCGTAAATTTTTATTTTAAGCATGCTATAATAATTTTTTACAGGCAGTGTTTTTACCTTGACTAATATATTTTAAAAATACTCGCCATCTGAGACTGTAAATAAGCTACTGGCTTACATTTCACGACAACACATTTCCCGGGTTTTACAGCTTTGACTGGAGAGCCATATCCCAATGATGACAAGGAAAGGCCACTATGGCTGCGCTGTCAACCTGAATAGTTGGTTGTACATAATATTTTGTGCCACAGTTGTATCCTACACAAGGCTGGTTCATTGCAACGGAAACCTAAATAGCAACTCTTTTTATTTGTTTACAGTTAAATCTTTAGCTGCTTATTCCTTTAAAAGCAATGCACAAACTTTCGTCATTACTGACTATTGAGATCATCATCCAAATAATGGGTCGCTGCAAGAGAAGGATACATAATCCTTTAAACTGAAGTTAAAATACTTTAAAATAAAATTGATAACCACCAAATTACATATTTTTTTTTTAAAATTCATGAACACTAGGGTATTATTTAAATTTGTGTAATAAAATTGTATGATGTGAAAAGATGCGAAATATGTCTTCATGATCTATTTACATGAATTTCTTCAAATAATTTGGTTTTATTACTGAATGAATTTAAAAAAAAAAAATTAAAAAAGAACGCCCCAAACGGTCATCATGCAGGTAATGCCATCTTTAGTTCTTAAACTTTTGCTGTCCGTGCCCTTGACCGAGGGGTCGCGCCGTGGACTTTGGACTATGGAACCCCCTTCACTGTACCCGGAATAGGTTAGATTCCCCCGGTGGACCTTAGGTATATAAGGGAAGTTTTAGGTGGCTGCGGAAAACGCGGGGTGTTCTTTACGAGGTTTCCTCTCGGTTTTCCACCAAACACCGACAAAGCAAATTATTAAGATTATTGAGATTAGTGTGTCGTCCTATAGGTGAAATACACTTGAGTACAACGTTAAACACCAATCAAACAAACGAACAAGCCTTAGACACGATAGCGGGTGTATAAACACAATGAAGCAACAGGAAATCGGCTATTACATGATCATTTCGCCATGATCAGACTTGACCCTGGCTACATATTGGGCAGCAAATGCTCAAGCGCGATAGAGCTTATGACATTTCGATATGTTCCACGCTAGAGCGCGCTAATTTGCTTTTTGATGTGGGCGCATCTGAATATAGTACCAGGTTTGCTAGTCTCCTAATACAGAAATATCAAAACCTTGTACCTAAAATGATAAAGCCTATTGTAGTGTACAAGATTATGATTGCCACAAGAGGGCTCTTTCTAGAATGGATGCCATGGGTCAATCAAATTGCGTTTTACATTTGCTTGTTTGACTTGCATTTTGTTTACAGGGTATCCAAGGTCAGGGATCAAGTTTAAAAAATAATCGTGCAAAATACACGCTTGATGATTCTACTCGACCATCTTTCTCCTTTATCGCTATATGGTACATTTGATTAATAGCTTAGGCGGTGTAGTGGCCTATATATGACCTGGTTGACAATAAATGTAGAAGCACCATTTTATGTATAGTTATTCACTAAATTGCTGTAAATTATGCGGCCGTCTATATAAAGAGTCGCATATCAAACACACAAAATTAGGGTTTTAGTTTTAACAAATCTGCACGCAAAATTAGCTCTATTGTAACAATTTTTGAAGTGTCTTGATAAATTAAAACAGTTATGTTAATAAAAAAAAATCCAATGGGTAGCCTACAAGTCTTGTACCAGCCATGCAGATAAAATTCTGCTATAATTCAAATTCAACATAAAGAGGGCTGGTCGTTTTCTCTCATAATCATGTGTCAACAAAGCTTTTGATCCCACCGCGATAAATGACCTTATTTGAAACGAGTGAGCATTTTGAATCTTGTAAGGGGCTTGGCTTTGATTTGTAGTATAAACGTCGGTACATCAAAGCACAACCCAGATGTTGACAGCAAATTGACACATCATCATGCAAGTAACGCACCAGACTGAAGGACGTACTAATAACGATGTCTCTTTTTACCCCGTGGTGAACAGGGTCTAGATCTTACTCATTCTCTTATTGGTGCTTTTGTTGTTCTTCTTGTTGTTGTTGATGTAACACTAACTAAATGGACTATTTCTCTGTCAATAATGTTAGGATTGTTCTGAAAATTGGGCAATATATACCTGATAGTACTAGTAAGTCATAACAGAGCCAGAATTTTCAATTTTACCATGGTTTTCTTAAAAAGCGAGTTTATAAATGCACACTTTTCTCGAAAACTGTTAATCATAGCGAAAAAGTGATAATTGTATGCGTCCACAATCTGTCTGGAATAGCGACAATCGTCGAGATAATTTTCAATTTTTGACTCCATTTTTGCGCCACTTTGATTTTTAAGGTTTTCATAAAAATGTTAAAAACTCTTTAACGCACAGCTTTCAAATTTGACAGGCAGACAGTTCTTGCCCGGCAATAACAAGTTTGAGAAAGTCGTTAAGATTACGTAATTGGTGACATAGGTATGATAGGTAAAATATGTGAAAAAATCACTACTTTTGACTTCCAGTATTGGCAGGCCTTTGATGTATATTGTTGAATGCAAGAATAAGAATATGTAATTGTTTTTTTCCTAACGTGTATGGTTATGACATCACTTTCGGTCAAAGTTACGAAATGTGCCATATTCAGCGGTCAGGTGACAGAAAACCACGTGACTTACAATACTGAATTTAACGTGAGTAATAGCCCTATTTTTGGACTTTATTCCGCCACCAATAGTTTCCAGATCCAATTAATATAACAAGATGTCTGGGGCCTCAAATAAAAACAAAAGTGCAATAAATGAAGTTGCGAAATTTCAATACGTTGTAAAACCTGTCGCTTTTTTTTCTCCACAAATCTGCTGAATTATTGCTGAATGATAACTTTTGATGTCATAATGAAATTACCAAACTAATTACAGGCTGCCAGAATAAGGGCGAAGAGCTTGAATAAATCCTTTAAACATTCAAAAGTAGATAACTATTTTTCAGACAGGTGTGTAGTTAATGCTATAGATTACTTTTAAGATAACTAAAGTTTGAAAAAAATTAAAGCAATTACGATAATATTTCAAAAGTTGAGTAACACATGCTTTTTTAACTAAACCTCATTATTTCGGTTAATGTAGGGCCTATTTCTATGAAAATCGAGATTTGTAAAAGGAAATATGTATTTATTATATTTATAATATATGTGATTGTTTTCAAATGATTACGTTGTATTGGATTTAATAGTTTTTGTGAAATCTTCAGTGTGTAAAACACGAGTTCCTCTATTTTTTAATACATTTACATTGTTATTCCATGTAGTCTAGTGGTTAACACATAAGACTGTCACCCTGATGATCTTGGATCGAAACCCCTTCAAGGAAAAAACAAATTTGCTAATTATTTTTTTTTCGAACTTACAAATATGATATATTAATCACTGCTCAGGAATACGATTTAAAAAACTTGGAAACCTTTTAAGTCTCTTCTAGTTATAATATCTAGTTCCTCTTATATCTTTTTTAAAACGATTTCCCCAATCCTTTTGTAACTTGACTGGCAGATTAGTTATGCATTATACTTTTACCTTACTATGTTTATTTTTTCTGTCCGTCTGTACTCACTTTCCATCCGTCTGTCCGTCCATTACCAGCAAAGTCTGAAGCTAATTGCCCGATACTTTTGAAACTTCGCACATTTTGTGATCAATCCGTAGTCTATCAAAAATTAACTTTGACGGCTAATGATTAACAGGGCTACTTCACCTTGCTCAAATAGTAGTTATGCCTCAAACTTGTACGCTGTTATGTTATTTCTCTGTACTCACTTCCTGTCCTTCTATTACCGCAATTAATCCGAAACAAATTGACAAATTTTTATGAAACTTAACACATCTCTTTATTTGGCGAATAATCAGAAGCATTTCTAAAATGAGCTACTACAGCTAATCAATTTCAGAGTTATTTCCCCTTGCTCCCATAGTTTACCTATTATTTACCTTTATTTACCCAATTGTATTGATTATTGAAAGTTCACTGGCAGATTATACTTCTACACAGCTATATTTATTTCTCTGTCTGTTCTTTTGTCTGTCTGCCTGTACAGACTTTGTCAACTTTATTCCTGGTCTTAAAATGTTGGTAACTTCTAAGGTGTGTCTTAAACAAGAAGCATGGCAAGGATAATACTGTATGTTGTGCTGTGTTTCAGCTCTCACTGGTTTCTAGCCATAATCTGTTTCCCTGGGATGGTCACAGCCAAGCCTAATGGGGCCGCTCAGGAGGAGGAGATCCAGGGAACTGATTCACCACAGGGAAACACTCAAGAGGAGGTAACTTCAGATAACTCACTGCAAAATATACAAGATAACTTCTTCTTTTGATACTCCTAATTGAGAATAACTATTCATGCTGATCATTTAATTAATTTGATGTAGTTAGATCTATTTCTATGAAACTGGAGATTTGTAAATGAAATAATAATGTAATGAAGATTTATTAGTTATTATTTTTTCAGCATGTATGATATTTTTTAAATTATGACTTTTTCATGAGTTAAATAGTTTTTTCAGAAATCATCAGTGTGTAAAAAATGTATGTCAATGTTATTTAACAGCTTAACTGTGTTTGCCCTGATAGTATAGTGCACTAAGCATAAGACTTTTAAGCTGACAAACTTGGGTCAAACCAACCTGATGGGAAAATAGTTCGCTTTTTGTGTTTTTAATTCTTTTTTTTCATTTTACTCACTTTCAGCCAAAAAAGCAAAATTGTATGGTAATCAGTGCCCGGTTTTATGTAGTCATTTACTTGAAACCTTATGACCTTTTCGCCCAGTTTATTGAACAATACATGTAGGTCTATTGGTGACGATCCCTAGATGGTTAGACTTATTATAGGGAGTTATGAAATTTTCAAAATAGTTTGTCTGAATTACTCGGTGAAAATTCATGTAAAAATAGTGCTTGTTCTAGAGTAATATATTTGTTTTATTTCTTGATATTTGCGCCTTGAATTTCTTACAAATTTCCATACAAACTATATATGTAGTTTATTAAATCCTACTGTTCAGTTGACTTCTTTGAATATTGTCTGCTATTTTGCTGGAGCTCTTGAAGCTTTATTTGAATACCATCGCTTAAGTTTGTAAATGAATACTTTCAGCAACATTTTTCGAAAACCGTATAGTAAATGGGCTGCGGAGTTCGCAGGTTGTTTTTTTATGAGGTTTCTTCCTGGTTTTCCACCATACACCGGCAATGCAAATTAATAAGTCGTCATATAGGTTTTATACTCTTGAGTACGACGTTGAACACCAATCAAACAAACAAACAAACAAAAACCGTATACATACATATGTCAGCTGTTGTGTTACTTGGCAGTTAGTTTGATTGGAACGATTTGTTTGGTCTATATATGTGTACTGGTGGCGCCACCTGATGTCTCAGAATTAGCCTTGTTTCCAGCAGTTAATTCAAACATTTTATATCAGGGTCATATTGTCTCACATGAGCTCTTGTTTCATCATCTGTTAAAATCATCACTGGTTTTTAATAACACCAAAAAATAGAAGAATTTTTTTTATTTATTCATGATAATTGCACCTCCATTTCTTTTGATTAGATAATGGAGTTTAAATAATAAAATTGTTTAAACTCCTGTGTTATTGGAACGGATAAGTGAATTTTTCTTAATCAAGACCATAACATGAGTATCATGTTTGTTTAACACAGGCAGATGAGGGGCCAGATGGTGATCAACACCTACAGAACATGGGAACATTACAAGCTCAGTAAGCCTTACACACAAAACATCTTTTATGGAGCTTTTAATATTTATAATATATGAAATTCCATGCCAAACATCATCCATGAACAAGGGAATATATATGTATTGTATATAATCGTGAATTAACATTGATAGATCTTTCCCCCATATTGTACAAATTTTTACTTACTGTATTTATTTTAAGTAGAAAGCATTCAGTATTTGCCAATTCAATTCCTTGACTTGTAAAACTTCTGGTTGCCTTTGTTTAATTCTTATGTCAAGCACTAAGCATAACCAGTTCGGCATTGAGGGGTGCATGTTGGGTAACTGTAAGGTACATGTATACTGTTGTAAAAAGGTTCAGATGTATTAAGACAACTGTAGACACAGAAAATCAATTTGGGAAAACCAATTTAGGCTGTGAAGTAAGGTCTGTCTTTAACTTTTCTGTTTGTATTTATTATTGAAATTATACAAAAATGCAAACCCTTTTCAAACTAGCCTTGATTTTTTTTTTATTTTGACAGACCTTGTATCCTGGTATTTGATTCCCTGGCTGGACCTTCTAAAACTCATGTAGTCAGAATACTCAGAGAGTAAGTACACATATGCATTATTACCTTGATTCTGTAAAAGTCTAAAAGCCTGTTAGCGTTGTCAATCAAAATTTAAAGAACCTGCTTTGCATTTCTGATGGAGGCAGGCTTACTTTCTTGCTCTGCATGCGAAAATATGTACAAACCCCCACCTTATCTACTTAACATTTCTGGAGAAAAAAAATGCCTGAACATTTTCATATAACAAAAACATGACGACTAAGATGGACGTTGGAATGACACGATGTAACATTAGAATGACGTGACAGTTTTACTTTTGAATAATGTCATGTCAATGTTTGACGTTATGACAATGAATAACTATGATGTAAGTGTGCAGTAATTTCTACAATGTTACATCACTAAACACTAAGCATAAAGCCTTGACTAGTCGATAATCGTGAAATTAATGGTCAACCCCAGAAAAGAATAATAAATTAACACCCATGCCATATGCCAGAGTAACCATTCAAATTTCCCAAAAATCTGATTAAAGTCTGTCCACTTTATCTGTAACAAAAACATGACGACTGAGATGGATTGATGACTTCTGGGTATATTGGTAAGCGATGTTTCGGCCTAGATGCTAAGACCGTTTTCAAGCAATGAATTACAAATCTCATCAGAATCTAGGTACTTAAAAAGTAAAAGAACAATGTTAATTATTTGTTTAGAAACAGACGTTATGGTAACGTTAGAATGACATTGTGACAGCTTTACTTTAGAATAGTATATGTTTAGAAACTGACGTGATGGCTACGTTAGAATAACAATGATGTAACATTAGAATGACGTTGTGACAATTAACTTTAGAATAATGTCATGTCAGTGTTGACACTAGGACACAGGATAATAGATAGAGATTACAATGACAATGCAGGATACGTGACTACATGTATGTATCAGCTCGAGTTGTCTAAGGTCCGAAACCAGAATCAATGGAGGTCAAAGAGCAAGATTGATACCAGCTTGACCTCAGACAGTGCAATCAATGAGATACAGTGTTACAACGAGATACATTGGCGCATTCCAACACTGTCGTTATAATCAATTTATCATATACCTTCATTATTTCATGAGAAAATCATATATTTTTTTTTTGTGGGACACTGCTTAAGGCCGCCCTGTAACAGAAGACGATGTGACCATAAGACATCCGACGACAACGTGACGTCAAAACCTTCATTCATTGGTCACGACGTCATAATTCGGGATGATTGTCTGACGTTACCCACAGATTTTCGCGACAGCTCACGACTGCGCTTATAGGTTATCCAGATCAATTCGAGATTCAGGTTTATTTAGAAACTTGTCTCTGAGAATTTATCTAGAACATGAGATTATTTATCGGCTTAAATTAGTCGCTATCCCTGTGCCAGTGTGATTACTGAAGTCCTGTAATCAGAGAATACTAATATGAACCATCTGATATCTGACATTAATAACCTTGACAAATATTCATTGTAAACTTATTATTTTGTCTTCCATTTGTCAGCTATCTGACTTTAGAGTGGAATGCTAAGCACAAGACTCAACGCCTGTTTGATAGGAATACTATGAAAGGTGGCTACCCACGAGTGCCCCAGCAAAACAACTCCTATGACTGTGGAATCTACCTCATGCAGTTTATGGAGAGCTTCTTTGAGGTAGGAACTACAATTGTCTAATAGTTGTTTGATAACAGGGTCAAGTGAATCCAATGTAATTATGGTTAAATCATTATTAATCAACAACAAACTGTGTGGCGCTTCACTGCAAAATACAAATTGTATTCCTAAAAAACTCTTAACTATTGTTAGGATGAAAAGATATAGTTCCAATGCTTCTAGACCTGCCAGTGTACTACATCACACTGAATGAAGCCTATAATGCTCATCACTCAGGCCCATACTACATGCTAAGATTGCTATTGTTGCAAAGTGGAACCCTGTTCTCTTGTGCTGTCTGGCTCTGTATCTTACACCTTCTGTTTTATTACACCTGTCCTGTGCTAATGTAACTGTTGTAAGTGTTTGTGGCCTGTGTCAGGTGAGCTAGGTTTTCTTCAGAGGGCTGGCATGCCACCATGTCATTGAAACAACCTTAGTAATGACATAAAGGTTTAGTAAAAACCTTTATCAGAAAATACTCATTCAGTACTTGATTTACTGGCTGTTTTCAAATTCCATTTAATTTGATCATGTTTGAGGATGTGACACTTTCATTAACTGGGTTTGTTCAACAATAACCACAGCTTTTACGAGCTGAAAATGTAAGTCCTTAAAGTGTCACTAAAACATTGGGGTTCTTGTAAATACTCTGTAACCATATTTTTAGAATTGCTTGGTTTAACAACATTGTTTAAACTTTTCTCTTGTAAAGAAAATATAAAATTTGACATAATTTGATAACATGTATGTTCTGCATAGCAAGGAGTAATTTGTGCTTTGTATAATTATCCCTGGTTTTTGTTTTTGTTGAACAGCGACCTATCCAGAATTACCGAATTCCAATCAGAGAACTTGAGAACTGGTTTCCTCTCGATCGCGTGGCCAACAAGAGAAAACGTATCAGGGAACTTATCACTCAAAAAGCAGAAAAAGTAAAATGCTGAGAAATCAAAACTCTTGCTGCAGTGAAACGATGGTTTGCAGAAGCCCTGGGCTACAGATATTTCACCCAAGTGAGAAGCTGCTGAACAAAGTGATGCTGTGCTATGGTTTAAGTCAGTCGCATCGGCATCAGCTGTTAAATCACAGGAGAAATTCAGTTTAGCAAGTTTGTGACCACTGGTGAAATACAAAAATAAAAAAAAATCATTTTTGTTGTTGCGATAAGTGTGGTCTCTTTGGCTGTAAAAGAGTTGGACTTATTGTGATGATACTGCCTGTCTAATGCTTGTTGGTGAAAGTTTCAAGGCCTATTGAGAGAAATACTTACATGAGAAGTTAATGATCAAGTCAAAGACAATGATTAAACCCAGGGAATTTATGTGGTTGTTGTGATTATTTATTGTCTTGACGAAAATGTTAATGCACAACAATTTGTGCTACATAATAACTTGTAAATATGTATATTTACTAGTTTCTTTTCCCCCTACTCCTGGATAAACAGCAATCAAAGATTTCCAGACTATTGAAAACTTCATAGCTCTCAATATTTATTATTTTTATGAAAAAAATATTCTCAGATCAGATGATCACAATGAAACAAACATTTATTGTATTGGTAAACATCAATGGGCACAAAGTTAGAAGGATAAAGGCCATTCAGATTGAGAGTCGGATTTTAATCATATGAAGAATTAACCCTGGACCAGTTTCAGAAAGCATTTGAAACAAGGAAATGTTGAAGCGCCTTAATACCTGGGCATCTTGGTGGGTAGAGGGGGCAGGCATCAGGAAGCCAGCCTGTTTTGGCATTCTGTTTTTTTTTTTGTCTCGTACAAGTGAGTTAGCCGCATGAACAGGTGAATTCTGTATCCCATTAGGCTACGAAATTGAAATAACCTCAAGTGTGGTCAGAAGCTCAATAACTTGATGTCTGCAACTCCTATTTTAATTTATATAGTGACTAGTATATTATGAAGATGTCATCCCTGAGCTCTTGTTTATGTTAAAGCGGAATGCTGGTAGTTCCAAAAAGAGTAAGATGGCAGCTATTTAAAAGATGTATTCCCTTCATGAAATGGCCAGGCCTGCCACTGTCCTATAAATCCTATTTTTGTTCTCAATCTGATATTTTTCTATTTTATGGATCAATGTCCTATTTATCCTATTTTTAATTTTTTGGGCAAAGTGTGTTATCAAAATTGTGAAATTAGAAGCTGTTCTTCTCAGTATTGTTTCCCAGACTGTACTGATGCGTCCTCTGATTTTCCACCAAGTAGCATGTTTATGAATGCTGACTATCAGAGGGCAAGCCTAAATAATTACCTCTTGATTTTGAGATGAGCATTCCTTACACGTAGCCCAGTGTTACAGATATGGGTGTATCGCGTAATTGATGCATATAAAACATGCTAAAAGCCTCGTGCAAATAAAACGATGGCGTACATGTACCAAAAACGCAGTGTAAACAGCTGTTACATTCGACCTTGGATATCAACTCAAACTGAGCAGTTACTAGCTTACTTTGTTCCACACAACTCTTGAATACCATTAAATTCATTGTGAAAAAAGCCTGTTTAAAAGCAAAGCAATCGTAATTCCTTGGCCCAAGCATGTCTTGTCTAAAAATAGTTTATTTGACAATCCCACTATTCTAGATGAAGGACCTTGCTCAGTACTGAAATTGAAAGTCCTTCTTTTTCACCTGATTTAGAGTTTCTATGGATTTACATGTATAAAGTGGATGATTTTATTAATATTATCGGTGGTTTATTCCCCGTGTGCAATGGTAGCGAGTCAAGTTATGTTAACTTGTCTCAATCTGATAGCGACAGTTACATGTATCATACAAAACAAGCTAGCTCATACAATGTGTGTTAAACTTACTTTTATACCGTTCAACTGTCCAGCGCATAAGTTTCCTACTTGATATACCTACGATTTGCGGTTTATCAAATTATTAGCCTCCATACTTCTGTACAGATACATGTAGTTCTGTTATAACTTTATCTGAATTTCCTCCAAAGAGACACAATATAATTTACCCTAACAAAATTAACTAAAAAAAGTAGCAGCTTATAGTTTGCCTGTAGTTTTAAAACCATTGGAAAAGTTTGAAGAGCTGTGCAGCTGTACTCAATACCCCAGGCCTGTAATCTCTTGTTCAGTACTCCTCACAAAAAATCTTATCTGCAACTCTGTATACTACATTTTTCCTATAATTTGTCCTTTATCGGGTACTAAATTGCCACTGGAGAGCAGGCCTGAATGACTTTTTTCTATTTCACTCTAGTTTACCCTGTTTCACTCTAGTTTACCCTGTTTCTCTCTAGTTTACCCTGTTTCACTCTAGTTTACCCTGTTTCATCACTTGATTTATCGGATTGTTATAAATTCCAACCATATTTATTTTTAAAAAAAGTATTTGATGCTTCAAAGCAATCTTTTTAAAAAATACATTAAGAATTACCTCACCATTATTACAGACAAGTTCTTAAGATCTGCATTTGTTGTTTCCTGGCTAAAATAGAGATACCATACGTGTGTCAGTGAAAAACTTGTGCACTTGTTAGTTTTCTTGTGTGCTACATCACATGATAAGTTCAAGGAAGTCAGGCCCCCATGATGTGGACATTATATATATGCAGGTTGCATACTTCTAGTTAATGGAATTTTGGTATGGTGTAAACCTCAAACATTGCGTGTTGTTGCATGAGGTTGGAAAAAATTAATGAAATAGCCTTTGGTAGATATTTCCTTGGACTTTGTATGCTTGTTTTCACAAAATAGTGAGTAAATTACTCCCAAATAAATAACGCAATGTCGGCACCTCATTGGTAGTTTGCCCTAGCTTAACAGCTGTTTTATTTCAAAAATACATTTTTTAGATAATTATTTGAAATTTTACCATCTAGTTTGTGCGAAAATTTATCACTGCTGTAAAATGTTTGTGTGAAATCTTTTTCCAAAGAAAATCTTCATTAATGCCCTGTTTGGTCTCTTGTTATCATGGATGTTCAACTCTGGGAAAAAGTGTGGAGGGATTGGAAGCTCTGCCGAGTTTAAGAGCAATCAAGTCAGGAGTGGCATACTCCATACTAACATAGACTCGTACCTTACTCCATATTGAGAAGAATACCAGCACTAATGTAATGACAGGCCATCTTGGTTGATGTTGTAGTAATGTTTCCCCAAAAAAGTGCGCTGGCGAATGAATCGTCTAAATTTTACTACCAACTTATTTAAAAGTAAACAGAGAAAAAAAGTTGTCATAGGGCCAATTGAATTTGACGTCTGTAAAGGGCATGAAAAAATAGAAACTAATCATATCGCATGTTAACTTACTCGCTACAACAGCAAAGAAGATAACTCGGGCTAGGTGAACAACAAGATGGCCAGTCAATACCTTAGTGTCAAAGACTTGACAGTAGGGAAAATGATTTGATTCCTTATTTTAGAATGGACATATTCATGTGGCTTTTCCTTAAGGTTGCCCTTAAATCCTTTTTACCTTTTTCAGTCAATGTCGACAAATATTCTTTTAAATATTTTGATTTATTTTCTTGTGAAGCTACATGATTGCCTGTGTCTCAAGCTGACCTATTCTATGGTTACTCTTGTAAGAACATTGATCCTCTCCGTATGTGTAAAGAACTTCCATTGTATTCAGTTGAAACATCTGTCTGATGTGAAAGCTGGTGTTCCAGAAATCTATTACTGGTCGATAATGTTTAGTCATCTAATGATCTAATTCCTCTCCCAGTCAATATCTCCATGGGTTTAAACCACTGTACAGTAATGAATGAGGTTTTACGTGTCTGTTAAACATCTAATAGTTCTCTTTTGAAAGTTTTGTATACATGAAAACCTAGCTATGTTCAAAGAATAAAAATATATATTACTTCTTCATTGATCGGCTTAAGACTTTGATCTTAAGCACAGGACATTGTCAAATCAGTCTTGCCTTCAGAGTCTGTTTATTTATGTACTGCATTGATATGGCTCCACTAATGTTATACTGATACTGTCAAATGTTTAATAGATGGATGATTGAGAAAGACAACAATCAATAAATAAAAAGTCATCAATCGATAGTGAAAGTATTGTTGCTTATATGATGCATCAGGACTGGTGTAGACCTGAAATGGGACAATCTCTCATGGGTCCAGTACTCTGGAATCTGTCAGGACTCTAAATGATTGTTCAATGGTACATGTCGGCTGGTAGCACTTAATACTCCATACTGCAGGGCCGAACCATATATTAACTTGAAACGTCATTATTTTTCCTTCGGTAAGATTATGTTTGTTAGCTGTCCATATTAGGCACATCTGTTTTGCTCTCCCTCCAACAACACTGCATCAGCGATAACTTTTGAGTGATATTAATTTGAGCCTTCATTCGGCAACATGCAGGATTTATTGGTGATATGCTATAAATGCTGGGTAATATGAAGACTATTATTGATATGAAGTATTAATTCCTGTTCGGGTGCAAGTCTATATGTATACCAACAATAAGCAGATGATATGAGTGGCGAAAGAATCATTGTGTAGTAAAATAACATCGGCCAAGATAGTTTAAGAATTTAGGTTTTGACCATCTGTCAGTTAAACTAATGTGAAAAGATCCTAATATTACAGGAGAGTTTCTGTGTAATCATGAGTGGAGTGCTGGATTAGTGTTACATTGAAGACTTTATTTAAGTTTTTTATTTTAATTTGCTAATCCGTGCTTTGCAATACTGGTAAAAATACACAGATTTTTAGCAGTCGACTTATAATTGGTCTAGTGATATTGTTAATATCTCTTTGTCCTTCCATATTTTTTACCTTTGACAATCGAGAAGGTAATAACTTTTCAATACTATTCATGGTAATATTGCCTTACTGGTAAAAGAGCAACTGCTATTTTGAAAATAAAATAAAAAATTTCAGATCATAATTTACAGCCTTTCCCTGTATTACTCTTTCCAAAGCTTTAAACCTTATTCTTGTTAAATGTCCAAATGGAGATCTGTTTGAAGAAGAGAATTATTACAGTACTTGAAATATTTCATTTTACTCAGCACAATTCTTTGAGTTATAACAGTTTATAGAATGAAGCAAATTACCATAATACATTCAAGGGCTATTGCTTACAGAGTATTTTTGAATCTAGTTGTTAGAGATTAATTATTACAGAGATATATCTAGACATGGTCTAATAAGGGAAAGATTAAATCAATCTCAATGTACCAATGGCAAGACAACAAGGTGTGTAGCTGAACGAATGGAGGAATACAGTATTTTATCCATACACAGGTTTTTGTGCTTGACTATTTACCAAAGCAGTTAAAGCCTTGAAGGAGCTTTAAACTAGTTTATTACGTTTTTTTTTTTCAACTAATGTCACACTTTTAAGATGAAGGTTTTGTTGAATAAATAGAGGCTGACCAGTGAGAGCCTGTGTTTTATGATGGATACAGCTCGAATCTTCATTTAATAAAATCACGAGGCGGAGGCGAGTGAGTTTTAAAAATTAAAAGAGTGATATTCATCGTAACAGCCTCCAAAACACAAAGTATAAATATATTTGTGAAAAATATGTACAAAACCAACTGAAAGAATTTCAATCAACTGATTTCTGTTGTGAGTTGTTTTTCCTATTATAGCCACAAAGATTAGTTTTGTTTTACTACACATCTGGAGAGATGATTGTCTGGTTTATGATTCACAATATTTACACGCTTATAGGTCTACTTTAACAACCTACTTGGATGTATTGTCAATGTTGTAGCACCTTGAACATCTCAGCCCTTGATACAGTTTTCATTTTTATATGGAAAAATTCTTTAACGGACAATAAAAACATTGCTATCTTAAATATTTAATGGCCTTTAAATGTAGAATGTAAATATTGCACAAGAATTATTTAATAGTTTAAGTTGTTTATATCTATATATGAAAGGGCGATAAATGCATAGAGTTAACATTTGAGGTGATATTGAAAGTAATAAAAGTTTGTTCATAACCATCGAAAGATGGAGATGAAGTCCATCGAGGCCAGTCCATGGCATTATTTGTACAATGCAGCAGATAAAACAATTTAAAAAAATTAAATTCATGAATTTTCTTAAACTTTATGAATGTGAACATACCAGTCAATACAATGTGTTTTCCATGTACTGTTGGACTAAACACATATAGAGGATATTACACCGAAAGTTTTGATACCATTAACATTGCTTGAGTGGGTTCAAGTCCAACTGTTCAGTGACGGAAATCGTGATATACCAACATACTAATACATTTAAAAGTTCTGTGTAACTATTTGACAAAGATTTTGTCATTATGGCTTGGGTTGTTTTTGATTGGGGTTTTGCGCTTTACTTACGGTTATTTTTCTCATGCCAGCCCAATGGGTGATGGAAACTACGCTAAACGAAAAATTTGACAACACAATAAATGGACTTCCTGAGGCCCCTTAGCTCAGAGTGCCAGGGAACGGGAGGCTTCTACCCAATGTTGTGTTTGGACATCCACAATATGCCACATTACTTAGATTGATTGGCGTTCACATCTTAATATTACAAAATTACAAAATTAATGTAAGTTTGAAACATGCAGCTCTTTGCCAGAGGACCAAAATACAGATGTTTACATATTATACCACAGTTACTTTCTATACTTGTAGACGGCATGACCACACACATCGTTGTTATTTATTACTCCTCTGAATAGAGTAAGATTGTTTGTTTGATTGATGTTTAACGTCATACTCAAGGCTATTTCACCTATATGACGACTTAATATTTATTATTTATTTGCTGTGCCGGTGTATAGTGGAAAACTGGGGAGAAACCTCGTAAAAACCACCCAGCAAACTCCGCAGCCATCGGAAAACTTCCCTTATATACCTTAGGACCACAGGGAGGGGGGAATGCAATAAGAAGCGGTTTGCACTAGCTTATTTCAATGCACGATAACATCTGTTACAACAATTTATCTTGTATCTCCAAAACATGTGAACAGCAATGGATTTCAGCAAAGAATAAAATCGAAACAGTCCAAACTTTTATCCTTATATTTTTCAAATTTTGATTTCTGCTTTACAAAGCGAGAAAACATTGTTTCACTTTTTCTGATAAATTAAAAATTTCAATTGAACCTCGTGTTTGTTGACGGTCAAATAATGTGCTGAGGGGATATTCGTTTGGTGCAAAACTCAATCAATTAAACATACATATGAGTCACTCATATGATGGTGAGCCAGCCCAATCGGTGAAGGAAACCAAGACAGTCCTGTTGGATATGCTGAATTCACAAGACACTAAAATACATTTTACAGGATGAAAAACAGCTAATCAGCTTCCTGATATCCATAACAGCCACTTTCGAAACAAGGAGTATTGATGATAATTGTGTAGTTTTATCTGATTAGAATGGTGTTTAAAACCACTGTATTGGGGCAGATGCAGCGTCTGTTTTTTTTTTACTGGATACAAAAATGCCACCAATACTTCGTTCTTAAACCCCTGAAGCACAGTGGTTTTTGATATTGAATGATGTGGCCCATAGTAATATGGCTTGATGTTACTCTTGTGTGATTATGAATCAATTCCACTTACAATGATTTAAAACTGCCCATCTGTTATCACTATTTTTAGCTTTCCAAGCAACTTCTTGTTTTACTGTGGCTATATTTACCATATACTGTATTTCCTAACTTGCCAATATTAAGTGTAGTGAAAATATGCGGTGGCTGTACAGTTGACATTTGTAACAATGCGCACCCAATGGGCGCTGAATCCTTCAGGGAAACTGTAAAACGTGTAGCCTTTTTCTGGGGCGAGATGTAAATCCAGCATGGTGAACCAGTTCTCACCGGACATGTGACCTGCAAATATACACAGCAAACATACACACTAGACAGTCAGTAGAGGATGAAATATTTAAGGCTTGTCATCTAGTTCTATGTTATTTTTGTATTTTGTTTTGATTTGTTTGTTTGAATGGGGTTTTACAGCGTACTTAAGGTTTACTCATATGACGGTGTGCTTGCCCAACCGCTTGAGGAAATCACTTTATATAGCCCTGCCAACACAGACCAGTCCACGCTACATTAACATAACAAAACAATCAGGACACCACAACAAATTGACTTTGTGATGACCCTTAGCTCAGAGGGCATAAGAGGCACCCAACTAACCGCTACTTTGCTTTGAAATGGGCTTCCGAAGTATTCACTGTATTGGGTAACGGTCAAACAGAACTTGGCCAAGAAACCCTCCCCTTATTAAAGTCAAAGCTATAACACTCTACTCCAGTTCACTGGGTGTAGAAATTGTGAAAAGGGGACAAGAGGGAGGAAGGACGCCAATTTATACTTTTACACCAATGATTGGACCACTAGCTTGAACAAAAAATTCACAGCAATTAATTATAATTATATTTTGTACTGCCTATGGCCAGACGGCATACATATCTTCAGTCGGTTAGAACGCTGGCCCTGCTAGCCAGAGACCCGAGTTCGAATCCCAGTGGAGGCAAGCACAATTTTCTTTCTCTACATTTATAAAAAATATATATATATCTGTCTGACTTACCGGCTGCTCCTGTGAAATCCACCTGGATGGAGAATGTTACATAGTTTGCTGAATGAAGAGCAATGTGAAGAATTTTCTTGTCAAAGCCTGTCATGAGGTAAGGATCAGAGGGTACTGAGGCTGTGACATTGTCCATCCGCCACACAGCACCCCAGCCCTGGGGTTTACCAAAGGACCAGAGGTCATCTGTCTTCCCAAACCACAGCCCAGACTGTGACTGCCCACTGACAACATTGTTATCAAATATACTTGATACCTGCAAAACATTAATAAGTGCTGCATTTATTGCCAAATTTTGGACTGAAAATAGTATGTGTAGCATATATAATTAATTATATACATATATTTTTTTTTATGAATGTAGAGAAAGTAAATTTTCTTGCCTCCACCAGATTTGATCTTTATGTATGAGAACAGTTTGGATCAAGATCCCTCTATCCCGACTCTTCAGTGTCAAACTCACTGGTTAACCACTTAAACCAAACACCTAATGTCAAACTCACACTGGTTAACCACTTAAACCAAACACCTAATGTCAAACTCACTGGTTAAACACTTAAACCAAACACCTAATGTCAA
>JAVFBZ010156010.1:0-18497 GCA_032466195.1 Katharina tunicata | reverse complement strand
CCCCCCCCCCCCCCCCCCCCCCCCCCCCCCCCCCCCCCCCCCCCCCCCCCCCCCCCCCCCCCCCCCCCCCCCGCATATAAATGTGTTTTTACGTTTTAAAAGTAGGGCCTATCAATCAATGCATCGTCAGTACATGCATATGTAAAGAGAGAAAGAAAAAAAAGTATTAACATCAATAAATTTACACAATAAGACATTATTTATAGACAGCAGAAAAATAATAAGGCTTTATCTGTAAAATGGAGCTTGGAATTTTATACCACACATGAAACTGTTAAATCCTATGAAGTCAATAAAATATGACATGTCACTTAACAACCAAATCCCCATCCCCTGCCACCTGTTTTATGCAGTCTGATCACGCGAGATCGCCTTTGTCCTGCAAAATAGATCCGAGGCCTCGTCGGGACATTTTGAAGTAGTCTTGTACCTTACCACCAACTCGTACATTTTACATTTGTTATAAAATTGTAAAAAGTTGCGAGTTAAGGGAGCAGGGTACCACGCGAGATATCCTCGTACATACGATTGGTATTTATTTTATATACGAAAGTCTCGAATACGATTCACAGCGGGGGATATATTTCGCAGTCAAGATTATCTTACATGGAATTTCTAGTTAAATCTTTGAACCAGGCGAAAAACATGACTCGACGAGGCAAAGGAGATCTCGCGTGATCAGATTGGCCAATGAGCGCAGAGTAATTGGTTTAAAAAAAAAGATATTTAAATAATAACTATAGTAGTAACGCGTCAGCTTACGTTCCTATGCAGCGGCTATTAATACATACATTCACTATAGACCAGTATTCCCGCTGCTAAAACAAGGCCGATTTAACAACGATTGTCACCAGAGGGCACTATTGAAGACTGCAATCAAATACCTGTATTAGCCTTCATATGAATACCGATTGGTTCCCGCGAAATTACGTCACAGCTCTAAATTTGGAGAAAGTGGCTGAGCAAGTGAAAATTTATGTGAAATGCGTTGATGTGTCACTAGACGAAAACGTAACACAACAAATTTGTATTGTTTTTGGATTTCTGACGTTAAAATCGTTTCAATATCAAGTTTTATACCAAATACATTTGGTCGCCGTTAAGTACAATTTAGCTTTTCAAAGCAGACTAGATTTGGGGGAAATAGGAGACATCATTATTAGTACGTGCTTCAGTCTTGTGCGCTACTTGCATTTGCTGTCACATCTGGGCCATGCTTTGATGTACCGACGTTACTACAAAACATATAAGCCCCGCCCCTTACAATATTCAAAATACTGACTCCTTACATATAAGGTAATTCGTCGTGGTGAGATTAAAGGCTTTGACACATATGAGGAAAAACGACCCGCCCCCTTTACGTTGAATTTGAATTATAGCAGGATTTAATCTGGCCCGTACAAGCATTGTATCCATTAGCCAAGTCGGTAATATTCACCGCCGAAGCTTTTAATCAAATGTACCAAATAGCGGTAAAGGGGAAAGATGGGGTGAGTAAAATCAAGAAGCCTGTAATTCCCCCGATTAGCTGAACCTTGATCCCGGGCCTTGGATACTACGTACACAAAATGCAAGCAAAAAACGTAACTGTAAAACCGCAAATTGATTGGGCCCTGGCATGCAGTCTGGAATAGCCCCCTCTGGTGGCAATCGCGGATAAATCAGCCTTGTTTAGCAACGGCTGTACAGACTGTAGTAGATCGTATGTATCGTTGCGCAGGAGCGTATGCGTTAGCCACCTACTTTAAACAATACTGGGAATCTGAAAAACTATCATGCGGAAAAATATCTCTTGCAACTGTGAAATAAAATGTAATTTGAACGCGATGAACAAAATAGTATACTAGTCCTCGATTCTTGGAAACAGTTCTGTAAACTAGGATAGGTACTTCTTACACCTGAATCGGTATATCAGTCATTAATGTGGTTAAATAGACCTCATATTGACCACAAGGTTATCCGAGATATTCTAGTCAAGTCAATAGATCTATCTGTGCAAGCAGACGTCTTCAATATCTTATCGAGGTATTAATGTACGACATAAAAAGCTCATTTTAACATGTACTTTTTGTCATGGCCTGACTGATGGTGGTCGCTGATCGAAACAACGTTTCCCTTGAAATTAGGTATTGTTTAAATGAATTTCACTCCGTGACGTCAACACAAATAGGTAATGAAACCAACATCTGGTTTATATTGTAGGCAGTGTTTCTATGTGGATGTCATTTAAAACAACCTAATGTAATCCATCCGGGCGTAAATATGAAGTAAACACAGTAGTATTTCCAGTCAATGTTTGTCTTCTACATAAGTATCAATTAAGTTGAATGTTGTCGTAAAGTCACTATTTCAAGTGTTTGGCACGAAAACACGACCCGTGAATAGCCCCACATTAATCACACAACCTCTAGCGTTAAGACCAATATTGTTATGACCACTGATGTCTGGAAAACCTCTTAAAAACACGAACAGCGAACGATAAGGTGGGCTATTCAGAGTGCGTGTAGCGATTCAATGGCCAAACGACTAAACCACTACTACGCGCTAATTTTAAATTAACCATTCTTAACCAAAATACCACAAACATTGACCAGATAAACATGGTACAATTCACATAAATGGTTTAAAGTGTACTCCTTTTAAATTAGTGAAGTTAACAAACCGAGTCACTTTTCTTTCGATATATAATACAGGATTTCGGAAATGACGCGATAATCCAATGCTTACTTAACTTTTTTTTTAGGATTTCCCTTGACAGCATAGGTCTATAAGTGCACAATGTGCTATAACAAATATGAAGCCCCCTTACAATATATTCATGTGCATATAAAGATGCCAATAAAGTTACGTTTAAGCCACTACCTGGGGCGACGTGTTTTTGTTATGAACACAAAACGGTCTGGTCACACGTGAAATATTGTGAACCCTTTTCAGGCCGACGAATCTAATTTGGTAAATATGAAGCCTTATACAATAGCGTTGGGACATTAGTCGAGTTTACTCTAGTAGTGTCGATTGTCTTCTCCTTACGTACTTTGAGTAAGAATAGATTTGAGTAACACCACATTATTGCAGCTGACAGAATGTTCAGAAACAAAGCATCTGAGAAACTGTTACAGGAGTTTTCAAAACTTATCAGAAAAACTCCCTAATTTGCATGAGGAGCTGCCAAGGCAAACTCAAACACAAACGCTGGATTTAGTGAGAAACCAGGCGGCAATATTTAAAAAATGTTAAAACGTGTATGTGAAAACGCATACGAAGACTTATATTACGGTTCCATGGAATCCGTCGCACTTCAGTCGGAATTTGGAGACCAAAGAATTTCCCATAAGTTTAATTCATAAAGTCTAACTAAAACCTGTTGCAGAGAATAGTTTCAAATGCATATTGATATTGTTCAGCACTATTATTGTCAAACTCACCATATGATGGTGTGCCTTGACGTTCGGGATCGTTAGAAATCAACTAAACAGGTCACTTTGTGAGATGTACTTTAGAGTATGCGTTGACAATGAATATAAAACAAGCTAGAATATGTTATTCGTCAGCATTGTTTTATTAATTACCACGTACACATCATGCCGCGAATCGATGAATTGACATTCAGAGTAGCTTTGCCAAGTATAACATTTCGCCGTAAATAGACTTGGTTAAATCTGTACGATTCGATAATAATGAGTTATATGATTCCATTTTGTAGACCATTCTGTATAATACTGCAATGGACTCGTATTGATGAGTTTAATCATAAAGTAGTTAAATCTTCTTAATAATGGGATAATACAATTGAGAGATTTTGATCCTGTAGGAATTTTATTTTTAGAGTCGCCCCTAATCTAAATAAGTTGGTGTGTATGTAGGATCATTGGGGGTTTAAACATATCCACGACACGATGCCTCTCGTTGCAGGAATTTCTGACAAATTTCTAAATCCGTTGGCTGAAAATAAGCAGGTGTCTGCTTTAATACCATCATCGCCTTTAGACAACTGCTGATAACTTCAATGTGATTGCGTCAAAAGCAATCGGTGAGAGAGGTTAAAGTTATAGAAAATCCTTCCTATATCTTAACCGGATGGTCCTAATTCTGACATCTACTATACCTCTATTTTTTGTAGTTTTACCTAAAATCACTCATGCCTTTGTAGACTGCTTACAAATCAAACAAGTATTAACGTTAATGTTCGCTTTTCTCGAGTTCCTGTTATTAGCCTCTAAACCAATTAAAATTGCAGGTAGGAATTGCTGTCCATAAGTAAGGTAAAAACAGGTCACGTTGAGATGAGCTAACCGGGATAAGTAAATATATGTCAGTCCTAATTATCATTGCATAACTAATTATTGTCGAATTCCAGGATAATTTGTACAAGATTCCAAACGATTCCAAGAGGAGTAGATAGATGCCCGCAAGCCTGTGTCAGATGTCCTACTAAAGGGGTGTTGATATGGTATATTGGTCTACTTTTTACCGCACACTAACGTGGAATTCACGTAATTGGAATAGTCTTTACTTGGGGTAATGTACTTAGCTATATATTTACTTATCGTTCGATATTTATAAACAATGACTACCATGAAATTCATAGAAGTGAAAAAATAAATTTGCCGGAAAAGTATCTATTGCTCAATTTGAAAGTTAGACTACGGGAAGAAACCTTTATGCGTGGATGATACATTTATGTTTCATTAGGGTTAAGCGTGATAGTCTAGGTAGGATAATTAATGACGTTTTTATATTGCCCATATACATGTATGTTAAACCTTATAACAGCACCCCGCGATCTCAGTATCCATTAGAAATTATCAAGGTCGCCAAGGGGATTTGAACAGGTATTCGGTTAATTGAAGGGGTCTCCGCTCTCTTGTACTCAACAAGTCAAGGCACGGCGTCAATTCACAAAAGTTCCTCACAAAATTATCAGCTGCTCCCTATGATCATTGTAGAAAGTAAATCTGGCCTGTGAGTGATTAAAGAGTAGCCCTTCTCATCCTTATCACGGTATGGATCACAGCACCTTATAGAGCTGACAATCATGTATCAGACTATCAATTACATTTATCGAAATAAAATTACACCCCATGCTGTTATTATGTTCGCCGTAAAACCCGCAGTATAAATCATTCTTTAATCGGTAGGAAGCATAACTTCACGGACTGCGTTGAGATGTCAGCAACTCTATACTCCCATACACGCATGCAATTTACCGTTAAGAACCGATAATACTATGAAAGTCTAGTCTGGGATTCCTTGCGTTATAATTATACTGTTTTACTTCTATATATTTTAACAACTTTTCGTACAACATATTGGGAGCTACCTACAAAGCCAAAATACCAAAAGCCCAAAAACTGATTCTCTGAAGGAAGAAGTCATGTGTACAGGGATAATGCAGTATGCCTTAGTTAAGCCGATAATAGTTATGGGGCCTTCAAGTTACTTTCGTGGCATTTCACTTAGTTTACTTTAATGATATTTTGATATGTTATTTCCACACGTTACTTTCGTGACATTTTATTGGGTTATTTTTCTGATATTGTTTAAGTCTAAATATGCCTATATTAAGAAAAGAAATCAATGATTATATATCATGGAAATGTTGTTGGTGTACTATGATGATTGTCAGTCCAGTTTGGTGACTGTGCTGAAATTTTGTGCAATGTGTGATCTGTGGTGATCACATCAGGAAACTTTTTGGTATTATAAAAAATACATATAGTTATTATCCAAATGACGTAAATTGCATATTTATGCAGTATTTTGCTTTGTATATAAAGATAAATGTATAATGTTGTCGGGAAAGCTAAATTAAAAAGGCGTGATCGTTAAGCCTACATTTTATTTAATAGATGACGTCGGACTGACCAGATGACCCATTTTGTAGATGTAAAGAGATGAATGATGAGATCAACATTTTTTGCATACAAACGCGTCACACTTGTACTCTAACAAAATATTGGTTGTGTATGATCGGTGTATGTTTCATATCGGTTGTGTATGATCGGTGTATGTGTCATATCGGTTGTGTATGATCGGTGTATGTATCATATCGGTTGTGTATGATCGGTGCATGTATAGTTCCAGTTACACAGACGTGCCTTTCTAACGACCCTACTTTCCCTGAGGCAAAACGTGTCTTTTATTAAAAATAAGAACTCTTTGGTCATATCTTCTATTATGTGGCACCTTTTCCACTAGGATGATGGCGAGACCAATATTTAAACTCTGCCAAATTACTAGCCCTAAAGCTGTATAGTAATTTACAATGTGATACATGAGTGAAATGTGCTGCTCTAGCAGTGGCGTGCATCTTATAAGTTTGGGTCATGAGAATATTCTTCTCATTTATTTCAAGTAATACAACATCTTTTTTAAGTTGATTAGTGCCGATTAAAACGTAAAGGAAAAAGCCGTCACTTAACAAAACAAAGCCGTGATCATTCGGAACAACATTCGAATTTCCACCGATAGGCTTATCACAATAGGGTATGATAAGAACTACACAGAAGGTTGGACAATTTTGGTGTTACTGTGTATTCCGGTCCCTGGGTGGCTACTGCTTAAGACGATATACATATACAAACAATAAAAAGGCTATACATTCACTATGAATTGTTCATCGATTCTTTAAAATTGTCACCATACAATATAAATAAGAACAATATTGACCTTGAATGTCATTGTACAAAAAAAGGTACAATTGTCAAATTTGTTTTTCAGAACAAAAAATAGTTACTACTAGACAGGCAATGGACAATAACATGACACTCAGCAAACCGTTATTTGACTAGAGATTGACCGTATGATTACCAAAGCCAAGAGCTCGACTCTGTTTGAAAACTGAGCCCACATAATAGATTGAGCTGTCAACCGTATATACAATTTAGGCATAACTTATAGTTCATTTCTGTACTTTATAAAACAACAAAAAAAGTTGAGTGACATTCGAAGTTCAATTGGCACTAAGGTAGAACATTAAATAGGGCGTAACGTTGAAAATGTGTTTGCATCATTAAAAAGATAATGCTTTTGGCCCAATAAAGTAAATCGATTCCGCTATGGTGTCTATACAGTTCCAATAATTATTCACCTGATACTGAATGATGTTTGGGGAGTTTCATGACGTTATATTTCATGCTATATGAGTACATTGGCAATTTTGCCTTAACGGCATCTTCCAATACACGGACAAGCATTAAAATCTTTCTTTTATTTTACATCTTTTATATTTTCTTTTGTAAGTTGTGGTTATGAGGATAGATGCTAATGCTTTCCGCTACTGATAATTGCCTGATGCATTAATGTTGAAGCATCTGCATATTGAAGGAAGTCAATAAGTGAAATTTAACTTCATCAAGGGCCTGTTGTTTGGTATATAAATAACAAGACGAGATCAATCTGGTTCCCAACACAGTAAGAAACCGACGGTTACTCTGTAAATAAAGTTTGCCACTTTGCTGACAAATTCAGAAAGTGAAATAAAATGTGTGTTTCTGACATAGAATTTCACTTTATCAAAATGTCGTAGCGTGCTGGAAAGGGCACATATATTTACTCTTCGTTGCGAAAGTATTTTCTCAGTTTTGCTGTTAAGGTTTACCAGTTTTTTAGTATATACACATGATTCTGGAGATTTTCAGTATCTAAATGACACTGGCATTGCGTTCTATCTTACATCTCATTCATACTTACTTAGCTCAGTATAACGAGGCTTCAAAAAGAATAACGTATTTACGTCACAGTCTTATTCCATTTGTCACCATACGATTAATACCAGATACTTGGTTCTAATTCTATTGTATCACAACATTTAACATTTTTCGGAATAATTATGAAGTTTGAGAGCAATAGTGGTAACTGTTGGTGCCAAATTGTAAGCCGCTTGTACAGGGATTTGTTTCTTTGTTAGGTAACTAAATCTTCTATCCAATATGGTATAGACAGTTTTATAAGGAGTGGTATGGTATAGTTCAAGTTACACTTTAATAGCCTGTGTTTGACAAGCCAGTTACATGTAACTGGAAGCGAAGTTGCGATGCGAAGAAGCAAAGTTACTAACTACGCATGTCGCTTTTCTATAGTAAAACTCAAATGTAACTATAAGGTACATGTATATATGATTTAGTTTATTTAAAGGAAATGGTGCGCTGTAGCTCGTAAATTTCGTTTATGGCTAATATGTCCCCTGCACTGTACCCGATACTCGTTTGAAAGCCCCTGTCGACGTTATGTTTATAAGGGAAAGGGCTTGAAAGTTAGCGGGTTGTTTTTCAGAAGTATCTTCACGCTTTTTCTCCCCAGTGACGTGAAGTCGTCATATAATTGAATTACCCCTCGGTGTGACGTTCAACATCAAATCAAATAAATAAATAATATTAATAAAATAAGTAATCTGAAACAATTGTTCCTGAAAAAACAAGTTTTACTTATTACAATCTTTAATCGGTTTATATCTGCAACCTACTCCTTTTCTCTAGCTATCTCTTCTGATCTGTGTTTATGTCTGAATCCCGAAACTGAGTTTATATCTGCACTCCTGGATTTTTGTATATCTATACTCCTATAATGTGTTTATATCAGTACTCCTGGACTACGTTTATATTTATACTCATATTATATATTTATATCTGTATGTATGAACTATCTTTATTTCTGTACTGCTGGACTATACTCCTAGATTATGTTTATATCAGCAATCCTGGACTATATTTATATTTATACTCATGTTATATATTTATATCTGTAAGTATGAACTATCTTTATATCTGTACTGCTGGACTAAGTTTATCTGTACTGATGGTATGTATTTATATCTGTACCCATGGCCCATCTTTTTATCTGTAAACCTGGACTATGTTTAGATATTTTTGTCAAGAGTTGCCACACTGGTACAGGATATTGACTAATTAAACGATAAATCATCTCATGTTCTAGAGAAATTATCAGAGACAAGTTTCTAGATAGACCTGAATTTCGAGTTGTGGCAAAGGCGCATGTCGAGAATGTAAAATGTTAATTGTGAAGATCACATGTGGGGCATGTGTCACACATATTACAAATTATGTATGGGATAACATAAGCACAACCTGAAAAAGTATCGTTTAGAGTTTGTAATAAAACCATTAGTCAATGAAGATGAGGGCAGCTATGTGTTATACAGAAGGGAGTTTCGTCTTTTACCAGAGGTCCTTGAGAGTTTCGTTCTTCTTGTACGCTATGATAGGTCTCTGTGGGAGAGGCTTAAACATTTTAGGTACAAGGGTTTGCTATATTCATGTATTAGGAGACTAGAAAACCTGATGCTAGGCTTGTCATATTAGAATACAAAAGGAATAGTGTCTACCCTGGAGCATTTACCTGCTTCAAGGTTGAAACCTAATGAATACAATGTTTGAAGTGTTTTAATCCAATGAGCTTCTCTCTCTGAGCGTTTCTGTTTGGTCTCCTCTTCAGAAGGAAGAACAAACAATTTTTTTTTCAATCGGCATGATTTCAAAATGATCTTTGACCGATTGGCGGAAAGGTCAAAATGTCCACCTATTGGGGAGCTTATCAACTGCAGTCTGATTGAACTCAACTGCTTGTTGGCTATAGGCCTAAGAGGATTTTTGGTTTCTCCAACATACTGTTTCAGACACGTTTTGCAAGTGATGAGGTATATCACATTTTCAGAATCACAGTTTATAACATCTGCCAAATGCTAAACATTTATAGTTTGTTCCCCGACGAAAAAGGCCGCCTCTGGTATGTAATAGTCTAGCTTACACCTAGTCTTCATACATTTGGAGGATCTGCCTGACACTATTACAGGGTGATTCTGATGTTTTCGTACAGGTACTGATTCTGTAAATTGGCCTACATTATAACTGTTCAGTTTTCTGAGGGTTTCAGATTTAATCTTGCAAAAATTTGTTTGGTTGTTTGATTTGGGTTTGACGCCGTACTCAAGGCTATTTCACTTATATAACGGCGGGCCAGCCTAATTGGTGACAGAAACCACATTAAACGATGCTTGCAGCGTGCAAGACAGGACAAAACATTTACATAGCATTAATAAAACAGGACACCACAACAAATCAGCATCCGTCAAGGTGTGCCGCAGATGAAAATAATTAGCATGGAGTAGTTGATAGTCAATCCAACATGCCTGTTACAGCGAAATTGACACCTTTGTAGACTGAAACATCCACACATTTTACACTAGACAGGCTGAAAGTATGTTAAAGTTGAATATTTGGACCATCTTGATTTAAAGTAGAGAAGAAGAGATTTATATCATCTCTGGATAAAAAGGATAAATATATCAAAGATATATCTTAGGTACAACAGGGGTTGCTTACTACACTTACCAAGGGCTTCGTGTTCCCACACTGCCATCAAAATTGAGTCAAAATTGGAACTGAATATTTTGCCCAGAGCACAGCCTTTTATTTACTGGTACATTCGCCATTGAACTCGAAATCATTACATTGCAAACGGAGTTCCAACAGTTTAAGGACCTTAGTAGATGGACGGCGAGGATCGCGATACCTGTTGGAAGCATTTTCTCATGTTCTCTGTATATATATGTACTTATACTTATGGTATCTATTTATATATGTACTCATGGTATCTGTATAAATCTGTACTTATAGACTATGTTTATATCCGTACTTATGGTATCTATTTATATTTGTACTCATGGTATATATTTATATTTGTATTCCTGGTTTCTATTTATATATGTATCCCTGGTCTCCATTTATCGGTTCTCCTCGTGTACAGTAAAATGTGGGGTTTTTTGTATAATGTTGAACTAAGCAAAGTCTTATGCAGAGGGTAATACTCCTAATGCCAATGCACATAAAGCAGTCTAATTCTAATAATTTGTTAAAATAAAAATGAACAATACAGAAAATCCAGTCACTCCCAAAATCACCATATGGCAGACAAATTGGTCAAGACTATGTACAAGTGAATAGAGGTGAATATTGGTTAGAGTGTGAGAACCCAATAGGTCTATCATTGAGATAATGTTTGACTTTGTCAACTGACACACACTTATCCCAATTTATTAATTATAAACATTATACAATTTTTGAAAATTAAGTATAATACTGCTGTATATCTGTCAAAAACATTACATGTGACCGTTGGCGTAGCTCTGAATAAATCCCGAGTACACTATTTGGGTCGATATGTACTTTAGAGAAAAACTGGGGACGTGATATTTAAACTTCCATGTGCGACAAGAAGAAGTGATTTGTTTGCATAATGTACAGTAATCAGCTGTAGAACAGAAACTTAACCCCGTGTTTCGGTATAAACTAGAGAGGATCTGATACTAAATCGATATGCCTGAAGGTAAATTGTCCCGAGAAACAAACGACTCGGAACGGCATGCAGAACTTTTTGGTGAATTAATGCGTGCTCAGGAGTGATCGGATCAGGCAATGTGTCTCGTGGAAAGGCAATAACAAATGAATTATGTCGAGCAACTATCGACTTACATTTACAGGCCAAACAATTGAAACAAACCTTTTTTGCTTTTCTAAGAAATGCCACAATACATAATAGCTGAATGTTTTACTGTGCCTAGAATGCCACAATTAGATTCTTTACCTTTATTTGGATATGATTAAAAAATTAATACAATACGTTATTCCAAAATAAAAAGGGCTTAAAAATGTTCAGGTGTGTTCGTCAGTCAGGTAAAGTATACAGGTTTTTTTTCTGTTGATAATTTATTACAATATCATAAAGCAATGTTTGCTTGGCTTTAATTTGTGCACGCATGCGTTCTTTGTAGATAATGAACAATCTTTAGTCCACCAAGGAGCAGTGGTTTTCTTGTTTGGATAACCTGAAGATTATAGGGTGGATTTATAGGCACCTGAATTATGACTACAGTAAAAATATTTGAAACACTATAAACATAATAATCATTAAGACCTTCTGAATATAGGCTCCAAGACTCGTTCTTGGTAATATTCCATCCAGAATTTCCCAATTTCCACAAAGGTGCAGATCCACTTAGGTTACCAAAACATTAAACATTCTAAACATTAACGCTAAATGTGGAGTCTACCGAGAGGTTATCAGTCGGATTTATCCACCAATCGCTAGCCTAAATGTCACATCAATACAAGAAAGATTTCCAGAGATAATATCATATTTTGTGGCAGTACCATAGTAAAAACAACTAGATCAAAATCTGTGACAAACTATCCTACCATAATACCATTCAAATTGGTAGATGCGCTTCCCCATAACTCATTGTAGGCATTGAAATCTCCACAGGCAACACAACAGCTACAAAAATATTTAACCTTTTACACGGATTGTATAAATGCACAACATAAAAATGAAAGCTATTGAACGACATTGACATTTAAAAGTTTTACACTTGGATAGAAAAACATATGAAAATGATAATCCATCTTTTACAAAGGAAGACAGGTCACCATGATTGCTCTCCAGCTACTTAAACCTGACAACTACTTATCCACGCAGATGATATTGTATAGCGGATTTAATAATGTTTTGTGTAAACAAGTGACATTTTGAGTTATCGTTCAATTTGACACGTAACGCCATAAAACCGTTATGACCATGTGTCATTCAGGAATGAATATGCGAATAACTGCCTAAACCCTGGTTACAATGACTTGTCATAAACAATACTTATTAAGATTGGGAGTCGTAACTATGTTTATCATAAGTGTCTATGAGTCCACTTGCTTGCTTCACAACACTTTCTAATTTACCAGAACTCTTATCAAACTTCACACCGTAAGTTACCACTTCAAAGAAAAACACATAGGAATTTCGGTTTGACCTCCAGCTTCAATATCTGCTTGATTTTAAACAGAACATATGACGGTTAATATGCTGTCCATGCCAATTGGAGAACATACCAATTACGACCTGATGTTAAGATTGAAAATTGGTAAGAAGTGCAAAGAGAAATTCAGAGAAGAGACACTTTCCTCTCTTTTCTTAATTTTTGCCAGATTACAACAATGACACAGTTAACACCATCGGCGAAGCCAGTATTAAACGGTTTGGATACAACCAAATGTGTGGTGCCTTGTAGACGCCCGTGGTGTAATAAAAGTAACAAGTGTTAGTCATACTGACTGTAATAGCCTGACATTAGGAGTAGTAAATGTTAACCGTAATTTAAACCGTAATAGTTCTGCCTTATTACACTATTTACATTATTGATTAACATAATACTAGCCATATGCATTGAGAGGCATTAGTGATATTAAACGGTTTGATGGTTGAGTTACTCGGGTAGGCCTAAACCATCGGGAAATTCAGAATTATGCTACAAAGTAGCTTTTGTTGTCTTTAAGCCCTTGTATAGCTTTTGCCTAATTTATCAAGGAATACCATATATCTTCTTCAAGAAGTATATAGAAATCGAGACACTTAGAATAACATAATATATTATGGATAATCAACTTCTGGTATATTTTTTGGAATATTTTTAAATATTTTTAATCAAAGCTTGTAAATCCATAGCTTGTAAATCAAAGGCCGAAACGTTGCGCCAAAAAATATACCAGAAGTTGAATATCCATAATATATGTTATTCTAAATACCATATAATATAACAGTCGTTATTCACAATCGTTAACATAACCATTGCTTTGTCAACTTGATGCGAAAAGTTGAAAAATTGTCTCAACATTATGTTTTTTTTATATTGTTGTAATGCTTTTTATTGAAATAGGTGTCATGTAAATTTAAGGCGTGATCTGGATTTTCCTCGTTACAGGCCTAATAGATTCTCCGTCGATAACAATCATCAATCAAGACTTATCTAATGAAATGATTACGACGGCAAGCAAGCGTCTATTATAGAGTAACTTTTGTGGCAACACCGTCCAGTTCACTTAAAAAAAAGAGTTTATACTTTGTTTTTGTGCTTTATTTGATTACAAAAACTCACTAAATACATCACGAAGATTACATATGAAAGTTTATAACATTAGGTGTATGCTGCTTGACTGTAAGTAAAGGAAAAGTGGAAACGATTAGGCAGGTTTTATCAACAAAGGATGAAATGAAAATTCTCTGAACTAGAGTTCAAAGTGAAATGTGTTTGCATAGTTGACATAAGCGGGAGCTAAATGAAAGGAAATAAATGAAGATCGTTATTATGGCGCTTTTTGATTCAATGCATGGTTTCTGGGCCTAAAGCAGACCTTTTTACTTCATGTAGCCTTTTTTTTTTGTTCTTTAGACTTTGATTCAACACATGTCGTTTATCTTGAGTAGTTAACTGTTGCTCCTCTGTATCTGATATTTGACGAAGGAAAGTTTGATTCATTTAGAAAACACGGTAGACTGTAAGAATCAAAATTTACACGAAATGTTATTACCCATCGTAATGTATGGGGTTGTTGTTGTACAGATAGTTTTCGAAAAAAACTTTGAACGTGTTGTAGCGGATTTGCACAGGATATTTCGACAAAGCCAGAGTAGTTGACTGGTTGGCAGTATTAAGCTTGGTGATTCAGCAAGTCAAATGCGATCATATAGAAGGGCTGAATCACCAACTACGATAGCAAGCTTTAGAGTGAGATCAAGAAAAAATGGACCATTTTACAAGTACGTGCTTGGGAGCTTGAGAAAAAACAAGCTTTAAATATGAAAAAGGACGAGTTAGAACAGATACAGCAGAAATAGGTGCAGTCACAGCTGAAGTGCTGGTGTATGAGTAATATGAAAAGAGTTTATTATACCATGACCTATGTGACACAAACATGAAAACAGTGACATGAAAGATATATTAAATAGCAATCTAGTTTAAATCCATACACTAAAGAAAGAGTTTATTATGAAGGTATTAACAATACAAAAGATGACGGTTATAGTGTTGAAGCTAAAGACAATCTGGAATCCCTAAACCAGGCTGTTAATGAACAATGTTTATTCACATTCATATTTTGACAGATATACAAAGAAGAATAAACAATATATGTCGCCAGTCTACTGTGGGTCACGTGTCAAAAGAATATAAACTCATAACAAATTCTCATACCAACAGATCACCTACCATTGACTTAATAGAAAAAAGAACACTGGACACAAAGGAGAGCAAAGGAGAGTAACTACGTTATTGGATTTTATAAGGGCCTTTGAAAACGATGTGGGGAACACAGCCAGTGTGAAATTGAACAGGCTAGCTAATACAGTATTGTACCCGAAATGTTCTTCAGAAAATAGAATGTTCTCCTATTATGGAAGTCGACACGACTAGAAATCTATTGGCTGAAAGATTCGGCAACCTTGTACACTTTCAAAGGCATTGACTCAAAGAAAGAAAGACTTGCCTCTGTGCTATGTTCGGAAAAAGTCGCAATATACAGAAGAAATAAATTTCGGGAAATGTCACTTGAAAGGAGGTTGAAGTTCAGAAAGGAAAATAAACCGTGCTGTAATTGTTTTTCTCCAAAGTATGCTACATTCAATAGTCCTAAACCCTACAGATGTCCTTCACAAGATTGTTCTAAGAGACATGCGAGACTTGCACATAATGTGATACATGGTGGTATAAACCCCTGCACAAATACAGAACCAAAACAAAAGAACCCCCTAGCAACAGGACAGAATGGACATGTGAATGTTTGTATTTCATCTGGTGGGGTCCATGGGGCCGGTATTCGCAAGGTGTTTTCCATTGTTCCTGTAAAGATTAGAGCTAACAGAGACTAAACATTTATCCAAACATATGCTTTACTGGACAATGGAAGCACAAATAGATTTTGCTCTAGTGGACTTTTTACTCAACTTGGAACTAAAGGAAATTATACCAAACTTTCTTTGACAGCTTTAGAAAAGTTGGATAGTACTTCAGATGTCCTTTTAACTAGTTTAGAACTTTCTGATTTACATGAAAGAAGTGTTGTCAAGGTGACGTGTGTCTTTGGTATCAATTACCTACCAGACATAAAGATAATAGTGTAACTTTAGAAGATGTTGAAAGGGGGTCTCACTGGAAAACATAAGTTTGCCGGTTACAGAAACAAGTAGTAAGAAAGCTACTTTTGGTTGCATTGTCTTAGAGAAAAAATAGTCGATAGAAAGCAAACAGAAAATTATAATTATATTATAATTAATAACCAGATTATTACTAGTTTTTCCCTTTTCTCTCTTCAAAAGAGTATTGTCAGTGATTATGTCTCTGGTCAAGGGTACACATACAACTAAGAGGGCCATTGTCATCGCAGGCCTAAACGCCCTAGAAAATTTTCGTAGGTTTCAGCACGTTGTATACACCTACTAATTCATCCAAACCACTTAGCTTTTAAACGTCATACAGGCAGTACCGAACTCATACACCACCTGCTTTTGATCATTGATAGCCTGATCTTCCCGCCAAAAGCCAAGGAATTATCAAGACAAAACGAGGTTTTGATACTGTCATATAGACACGGACCGTATTCGGGATTCAAAAACTGAAAATCGAAATTTCGGATATGAGAAGGCAAAGAGATTTGTATGCCAAGTTAACATTAATCGGAAGTCTGCAAGCAGAATTGACACGATGAAGGCACACTGATTCGGAGGTTGAAAGTTGATATAAGGTCATTTGTTTAGATCGTCGATCTGAGCTAGTCTTAACGATCTATGTGCGTGTTTATTAGCCACTGAACCAACAGAGCGTATGTACATATTTGTTTTCCAAGTTGTTATTCCTATAGCTCGATGGTATTACTCTCAATAAAGTATAGGATTTAACACTCATGTATAACAGTATGTAAATACTTAATGGGATATTCTGTTATTCGTATAAAATCACGATTCCCTCCATCCAGATTTCGTCAGGTACTATAAAAGTGGGCAATGCCTTTCACAAATCGTTTTCAGTCGGAATAAAACTTTTCTACAATGACGACATATTTATTTACCATTTTGGCAGTCTTCTTATGACATGATTCCACCACCTTTTCATGGACTAATAAGCGAAGTAGTAAACGCAGAAAGGAAACCCACGATAACTCGATTTTTTTTACAATGCTTTCAAACATGTGTACTGATTTATAACCCATGCACGTTTAGCCATCTGCAACGGTGTAAAAACACATATTTTGCATTAAGTGTTCATATAACCAGGTTGAATGTGCTCATCTACCTCATATTCTCTCATTAAGGGTCGTTTATTTAAGCAAATGATACGGGTTACAGGTTACAAACCTTTGAGCATATTCTAGACAGACTCCGTGCTGAAACTGTTGAGATCGTAATCCCTCAGGTTTTTTTTATCCAATTATGTCTATATAAAATGTTTTGTGAATATTGAAAATACGTAACAGATAGTCAGATTTTCGTGAGAAATGTACACTTGCAAATCATATATTAAGTTCACACTTCCAGGAATTAAAGAAAAGGCAAAACTGTGCACTGAGGCTTTGTTACCAGACACATAATATACGATTTTATTATTGTTTCTCTATTGAACATGATATTTGTCTCTGGAAGGATTCAAATGAATGCATGGGGCATGGGTTAACAGTGTTTATGAAATTTGTGAAACTCGCACTTATCAGTGCTTTTGTCAACTTGTATTGTTCTCTCAACAATTTCTTTATCCAATAAGATCATTTTTAAGGCACGGGAAATGTTACATTTTATAAATCAATATAACGCATTGCCTTTGGGATTTAAAAGAGAGTTTGGTTGTTGTCAAATTCTGCCAATTTAAAAAAAAACATTCCTATCAATTATGTTACCATCTGCTGCACAGGTCAAGCGATGGATTAGTCGTGCCTATATCAACGAAACTATATAAGCAGCCTCTAACTTGGTTTATGGACAGATAGAAGATGATGTGCTGATTAACAATAAGACACTGTTTTGACGCAACGTTTCAATGTCTATTCTGACAATATATTCTATACAATACATGTATTGGCATGTTATAATTTTAGGAGATTTATATACAGTGTAGATATGAATGGAGTTTTAATAATAATGTCGTTAACGGACATTACCCTAATTCTTCAACCATTTCACCCCCTGAGATTCTGCAACAATAATACTTTCAGTCAATCTAACTTGTTAAATATCAGACACAGAGGTTAATTAATAAGTTATAGAGTATGCTATAACAATAAATTAGTTATTTATAATTGGATTAAGCCCTTTTCCATGGTCTCAGTGTATTGTGGCTTATGTCTATGGATTTGGATGGCTTCAAACAGTTTCGTAGTGGTGGTATTGAGGATATCCATGTTTAAAGTTTTGTTTAAGTGGCATTTAGTTGTTATTAGATGTTGTTTGACTTGTTTGGGTTATTATCATATTATCAAATCCCAAAATGGCAAACAGTTGGCGGAATTTTCAAGCAAAACGTCGGCTAACAACTACTGGAAAAATTTTTAAAAAATTTGCAGGGTGGTAAATAATCCAATTGAAAAAGGGAGCATTAAACGATAACTTGTAAACCCATTCTTGCCATGTACATTTTGTTATAAATGGGGCTCAAGGCCGCATGCTAACCA
>JAVFBZ010155988.1:0-18499 GCA_032466195.1 Katharina tunicata | reverse complement strand
TGCTTAGTATATAGTTTTGGTGCACATCATTCAATCGAATGGAGCCACCATTATATTAAATAACTAACTAACTAACTAACAAACTCTATATATATATATGACTGAACGTTGGGGCTTTAGTACATGTGCATCCACAACTTGTGACAATGATTCGTAACACATTTAAACAGTTCAACCACCTTCGACACAATAACCCATTTCAGACAGATCTGCCACAGGTATATCTTGTACTTGTTGAATTGGAGAATTTACAGTAGGATCGAAGTGTCGATGTAAATTTGAGTAGGTCCTTATAGAGTGTTAACGTCACGCAAAAAAACAAGTTCATGTCAACGGTTTGTTTGTTTCTTTGATTCATGTCTAACGCCGTACTTGATGTGATCTGACGGCGGGTCAGCCAAATGGACAAAGTTATTCACCCTAAACTATACTGGCAACAAAGAAGAAAACAGCTTATTTATAGGACAAAAAAACGAGACAGCACAAACAAATCAGCTTCCTTATGCCCTTTAGATCAACCATGTCAACATCAAAAGTTGTTCTTATGCTATATGAATATACACGGACAACAATTTGTGAACGAGATAGTAAATTTTAGGATAATACAAATCAGAATAACATAAGATATTATGGATTAACAACTTCTGGTATATTCTCTGCGCAACGTTTCCCCCTAGATGCTTAGACCGTTTTCAAGCAATTAGCATCTAGGCCGAAACGTTGCGCCGAAAATATACCAGTAGTTGTTAGTCCATAATATAGTATGTCTCTAATATGTCTATATGACTCTTAAAGTAGAATACAAAATCACCTAATTGTTGGGCTGATTATCCTTACTGCCAATATGTAAAAGGAACTCTGATCTTAGGTTTTTTGTTTATCATTCAAGGATATCATAAACAATAAAGAGGCTACATGCATGTGATGGCCATGCCAGGCTGATTACAAAATAGTCACCTAATATTTGATGCGACGCAATAAATGTTTACACAGAAATATCAGGTCGAAGCCGAGATCCTGTTTTTCTACAAATTTGTTAATGCCAAAGCTGACCTTTAAATAACATGGTTATTATGTTTCACTTATATGAATATTACTAACCTTGTAACACACCAGGGGATATATGGTTATATTTTTAAATGGTGTTTCTTTTATGATATGTTTAGCAAAAAATACGCTATTCGACCCAAAACTAGAAGAGGAGGAAATACAAGTTGGATAAAGAGCTAAATTTTATGCTGGAGGTAACGGAAAAAACATCCTTAAACTACGATGCCATTGTAAGATCATCCCTTTGATTTTCGTTTGTAGTCAATTTACAAAGAAAAAATTGAAAAGTCAAAATTCCAGAAATGGGATATTTTTTCTTCTTAATACAACCATAACACGCACATGTGATGACGCCTTTCAATTCCAATCTTTATATTACTTTGAGGCTTTTGTTAGTGAGGTCATCGCGCAATTTAATCATTCAGAGAAAACTACTTAATCTCTGCAACATCTGTAAAGACTGCTTGACGCCCGTAAATCCATTATTTCTGAATAAAGTTCATCGCTTCATAAGCTATTTACGATCGCTTTATTCATTCATGACCGACATAAGAGCTTAACAGCCTATTTTCCATATACAAAGACTTGTATAAAACATTTCCATAACTGTTTACCCCCTTATCTTACAATATATAAACCACATGCGTTGCTACGGTTATTCTCTCAGGAACAGGGCGCCATGTCGTCTGCCATGTTCTCGAAGGAAATTAGACATATAAATTCCTAAATATATGGCTAAATTTATCATCTCCGATCAAATCACCGGAGCTTGATTTGCGATTAGAAGACTGTATAATGAACCATTTATTTCAGAGGGTGAACATAATCTCTCTTGGTGTTTGATCTTCAATTAATTATTAACAAGCCATTCTTTCTCGAAATACATTGACGAAAATACATGTAGTTCGATCACGCACGGAATTTTCAAATCAACCACCGTCCACCTTCAATATTTAGTTGAACTAAATATTGAAATTGAGTTACCAGTAATATATTCAGCTTCAGTAAACACATATCATTGAAAAGCTATGCTTACAAGGAATTCTTACTCATTCTCTACCTTATGTAAAATTCAATCTTGAACTTTTCATCCTATAAGAATTTCAGAAAGAATCCCCAAATTAAACCGTGAAGTTGTTGTTGGTGAGATAAATGATTCCGGAGGTTTTATCTCTCTATTTATAGCGATGTTAATCAATTAGCAATGTGGCTAATTCGTCACAATATTTAATCATTTCATCACAACAGTCACTCGTAGTGGTTATCAGGTATGATTAATCGTCTCTGCGTATCGCGTTGTTACCGTGCTTCCCGTCATTATGTTGTGTTGTGGGGGAGGTTTCCTGTAGCCTCTAAACGTTTGAAGTTCACTTCTTCCTGACTGGTGTGGACTGAGGATGTTTCATGGGGCTATAACAATGATGACACATGTGTTTAGTAAATGTGTTAATACTCGAACATTGTGTAGGACACCATGAAAGCCAAAACAAAATTCCACAAAAGTATGACCTTCATGAAAATGTTTTGGCTATTTTCTAAACGCAAAGAATACATGTATCTTTCCAACCACTTAGAATCGTTTACAAATGTAGTTCAAAGCAAAGAAATGCAAACCTAATGTTTCGATTCATTATATAAAAACTTCTCAGGGTTAAAGATAAATAAACAAGTACCAAGTTAAAAAGGGAAAGATAAACTGTGAAAACATCAGGTTGTTATATTAAAATCTACTTATTGTGACATTCATATGACCAGGGTCTTCCATGGCACTTTTTTGGTCTTTTGTTCTGAGTGTGATCGTATTAATCAATATTCAAAACGAACCATAAAGAAGAGGTTTATTCCAATTTCATTTCTAGACTCGTGCTATATTTGCTTTCCTATCCACAGTTATATTATTCGGAACGGGCTCGAATAAACCTGAAAGACGAGCAGACTGTAAAGAATATTCATCAAATAAAGCACAGGTACAATTGTACACGGGCCCGCGCCGTGGCTCAGTGGTCAGTGCGTCTGACTGCAGATCCTCCGTCGATGTACCGCACGGGTTCAAGCCTCCCAGTGAACCTGAGGTATATGAGGGAGTCACACGAGGTGTCTTCGGCAATCGCGGGGGCGGTTTTTACGAGGTTTCCTCCCGGTTTTCCTCCATATTGAGTAGAGCAGATTAAGAAGTGGAGAATCCGTCGTCATGTAAATGAAATACTTTTGAGTACGACGTTAAACACCAATCAAACAAACAAACAATTGTACACGCACGTTAAGGTGAATTGAGATTTTTAAAAATTCTTATTCGGACGAATGCGTATTTTATATGAATGTGTGGTAAATATTTTCATCCACCATAAAGCACAGGTACAATTGGTGTATCGATTAATTTCAAACATTTACCCGCTGATGGTTAACGGATGCTTCCTGTTTCCTGGCGATCTCTGAGCGAAGGGGCAGCTGTAACTCGATTTAGTGTGGTGTCTTGTTTTGTTTTGTGTGTTGTCAGTGATGTTAAAGGTGGAAGGTCGTCGTATGAGTGAAATAAAGTACGGCGTAAAACCTCAATGAAACAAATCGCATTCACCGCCTGTTATAATGCCATTAATATCATTGCCGTCATGGTGGCATCGTTAGTTAAACTGTCGAACACAAGAACCAGCTTGTTAGGCATATCAATCCTAATTGCACTATATTTCACTGCTGTCTGGTGTATCCTTACAGAAGAATCCTCCACTGAAGGCTCACGTATTAAACCTGGTACACATTGCAAATTTACCCTTGTAAATGAGAAATTTCATGTTATTTACCGAAAAACGCGTAAAGTAATCCTGTGCATAAATGGGAGCAACAAACACATTTTGTAACTTGCCATTCAATCTGTATCCTATCCAGTCTAAGTAGAGTACAAAAAAAGACTTTCAGAAAAAAAAAAATGATAAATATATTTATAGTAGTTCACAATTTAATTTGCGATCACCAATACGGAGGTATTCGAAGGCCTTTGATCGTGAGCCCCTACATGCCTTTAATTTAACATGAACATTATGGTTTCCGAAATGTGGAAAACGGTTGGTGTGATTTGTTTTCTTGGATCGGGTTTCACGCCGTGCTTAAGGTTCAATTGGTTCTGTAGTTACCTCTCAAATCGAATCCTAGTTAATACGTTAAGCTGAACACTACACCCATATTCTTTAGATGTTTCACTTATGGCTACTTCAGTTTGCCGGCGCAATTATATACTTTCCTTGGAGGTATTTCGGTTTGAAATCACGATGGATCTCTTTGGGCTTTAGTGATTTAAAGTTCAGCACGTCTTCATAATATTCTGCCACTGAATTGGTGGGCCTTGTGTTTACACACCAATAGGCAACATAATGAAATTGCCCTTGGGGTTCATCCCGAACAATACCTTATTCAGATACATTAACCCATTTCCACAATTATCTCTCGTAATCTCGTTTCTGGTGGAGTACGGCTGACTTGTATTCCTTCGTCCAAACAACGCTAGCCTAGCTCAAGGCAATGGGATCGTGTAGAGACAATAATGTGAGAATGAAGCTGCTATCATCAAAATCGCTATAATTTATCAATGATTTGTGTTAATGTAAATTTGTGTTTCCTACAGAAGTGGCTTTTTATATATAGACATTCTGATATTTTTTATTATTTGTCTTTCAGTTTATGCAATTATAATTCTTTATAAATACGTTACGAAGCATGATAACGCGAGACTCACGTAGACGTGGCGCTAATTGAAGAAAAATGAGAACACGACGCTAACACTCGTGGCCCTGAACTCCAGCCGTTAACAGACTTTATTATTGCCTTATAAACTCTCGGTGTTACTGTTTTTTAGTCGTTCTGCATACTAAACAAATATGCTCTTTGTTTGACACTTACTTGTTAAAAAACTATGCATAGTGCGTCACTTTGCAGAGTACGTACTTTTTCAGTTTCTTTATGGTTGGCTAACAGGACTTTCCGATTGTAAGCTCAACATCGAAACGGAAGTGATTTTCAGGGATGCGTGGACACGGGGCATGGAATGTAGCAATAACAAGTCTGGTCACTATAGGCTTTTTTTACACAAAAGGCTTAATGTAGGTCATTCTACCAGTAAATTGAATTGTAACGGTTGGGAAAAAAATGAATAATAGTTTATAGAAGTCTACCCCCGTTTGCCTATTTAGCATTATAACGTGCAGACAAGTTGGCGTCCTTGGCATCTATCGATGTTTCTGTTAGAATGAAAGCCCCTATTAACCATAATGACGCATGATGGTGAATTGTACTGTAGTTACACTGTTAGGAAAATGGGAAACACACTGGCATCTGTCTTAAGCTAATGTTCGACCAAGCCGACAAGGCGCGACGCGACCCGACTGGACAGTCTTGTACAGTCTAGTCTGAAGAAGGCGCGGGGCTCATGTCACACTCCACCGAATTCTTTCGACGGCGTCATAGCATTGAGATAACGATAACGTTCGTTACTAACATAAACAATTAACAACGTCATATCTTTCATAATCATTCCATTGTAATTTAAATATATATGTAATTAAAATTTTATATCCATTGCTTAAAAACGATCATAGAAAAGGGGTCGAAACGTCGTATTTTAATATAACAAGAAGTTGAAAATCCATAGAGTATTCGTGTTTTATTATCAACATCCAGCTTCTAAATACCAATCAAAGATGAGAGCATTGCTTTGATGACGTCACGCAACAATCTAAAATCAATGCTGTCCTTAAATGAGGTTCGACTACGATTGAACATATGCGACTAGTCCCGATTGCCTGCGACTGCATCAGACGGCATGTCCCACCGCGCCGACTGTAGCCAACTATTCGTCCAGTCGCGTCGGACCCAGTCGGCTTGGTGTGACATTAGCTTTACAAGTCCTTTGAACTTTATTCAGACTTACGGGCGAGTGTGTTTGACAGACCTAGTTGAAAACTAATTATCTCTGAATCACTTCATTACCCGATGACCTTTACGGATGACCGTTAATAACAAATGACTTAATCATTTGGAATGGTGGAAGTATAGCCCGCCACCGGATGTGGATGCTATGACTTTTTGACATTGTGTTTTTGTGAATTCATCTGACTTCAGCAAACAAAATTCATAAAAATAGCTCAAAGACGAAATATATAGAATCCCTGAAACGCAAGTGAATATGAGTGATATAACCTTAAGTACGGCGCTAAACTCCAAACAAACAAAACAAAAATATTGACCAAATGCAAATCCACCGCTCCTAGTTTTCTAGACCATGAACTAAATCTTATCATATACTGTGATACAAGTGGAAATTTGTTTCATGAACAGACATCTGCTTGATACACGTAATCGATATGCACGAAATGTCATTCAATCTTCAATACTATTTACTTTAGACTTGAAGCTGGCAGCTAACTAGTCATCAATTGAAAGGATTGTATGCAACAAATTTCAAATTAAATTCAACACAAAATCCTTTTTCAGGTCCACATCTGTCATGATTTTGTGTTCGCTCGCTCGTGAAGAATAACTATTATTGTACTTACACATTCGATTGAATTTGGAGTCAAGCACCAGATAACTGGCATCAAAGAAATGGTCTCTAATGAATGAAACTGCATACAGAATGAAACTGTCTACAGAAATGTTTCTTCCAATAAAAAAGGAAATTTAGCAGATGATTCAAAACTTACAATTTAAATAAATAACAAAACTGTTGTGATGAGTGCGGCCTGGATAACTGAAAATCTGATGAATTTAACTGTTATCCCGAGATTTCTAATTAGCAATTATGGGTGAAGTGGCGGTTTACAAAGAGACTTTGAAACAGATGTGTATGGAAACTAATTATCTCTGAATAAGGTTTAAAAATAAATCATTCTAATGTTATTTTCTGGTGCAATCATAGCCCGAAGCTACGCAGCCGAGGTGTTCTCGATTTATTGTCCTCCATCTGATTGGAAATGATTCCACAACACTTGAATACCATGTAGTAGGTCATATAGTCTAGGCATACAGGTCGCACAGGGTATAGAGCACCCGACTAAAGTAAGTTGCGTTTTTTAGTTCCACATTTGGTAAATAACCCTTGTGGTCAAGTCACAGAAGAGGTACTGTGGTACTTTTTTCAGCTGATTTAAGTAATTAGTAAGTGATTGAGGCATAAAAACAACAATATGAAATTTATATGCAGAAAGCTCGTGAAAGCAATGGATTATTACTTGTGTTGTGTTGTATTACTAAAGAGAAGAATAGCTCCGGGAGGTAACTTACAGATATTTATTTATCTGAAAGCTATACTAAAACATGATATTTCACTGAAGTAGACCAGCAACAAGGAAGTTAATGGTCTCATAGAAATTACTCAGTTTGTCTATGGTTTCTGTTCGATGGGAACACATATATCACATTTGAAGAGAGACATCAACCTTATCTTTATTTTGTTCTGTGCACATATCAAATCGCTAGTTAATATCTACGAAGCCACAAACTACATTTAACAAGGCTAGTTTTGGAACAAAAACGTCGTCGATAGACTTTCCTTCTGATTTCATAGTACTAAGCCTCTGTTATTGTTGATTGGACATACGAATACCATCAATCCCTACAGACCGAGCTTTCAGAAATGATTAGAAATGTATGAACAATGTGAACTTTAGTAATGAAATATATCTCGGCCTTGTCTGATTGATCCTATCAAAAATGGCTAACTTCTTAAAGCTCCCAAAGAACTGTCTCTGTTAAAACAGACAGCAAGAGCTCATTACCAAATATGTTAGATAAACATGGCATTTATTTGCCACGTGGTCTTCAGTTCTTTAAAACCAAGAAGAAGCTACCCCCACGACAAACAATCATGACAGGGCGATGACAAACAATCGACACACATTGGCCAAATATTACCCTTGTAAAATATAACCAATCAGTGACAGACACGTTGTTGATTAACGTCGACCTCAAAAGATTAAATGTCTAGAATTATTTCTAGGACCACTAATTATTGTTGTCTTTTCCAGGCACACAGAGGTGGAGACAATCAGAATAACAAAAAGATTGCAGGTACTAGAGCGACTAATTTCGCCAGAAATATACCAGAATGTTATTCTAATAATTTTTGTTGTTCGCTGGAAAATCCCAAACTTCAACGTCTTAGTGAGTCTAAAATATTTATGACAGCATGGTAATAAACTCAAGATCGAAATAAGGTTTACACTGTTTTTACATCAACCTCATTAGGGTAGGCTTTTCCCCTTCAAAACGGTTTATTTGTACGTTCTGTCCCTAGTAAATCAAATCGAATTGTGACGATTGTAATATACATGAATAATACATTATAGAAGGCTGGTGGCAGATGTTTATTTAACTTCGAGAGCTTGGCAGACAACATCTCGTCTTTGACATATATATCTATCCCTGTGCCAGTGTGATTACTCGTTATAAAAAAATATATATATCGGTTCTTTACAGGGCAGAAAGTTAAACAATAACCGCGAGAGCGTAATAGTTTTATCAATTGTGATCTAAATACACAGTTATGGGAAATGGTGAACAGAAAATATTCCAGGCTCGCTTTTGTAGACGACAAATTAGGTTAAAAGGCTATTGTGTCGCGGAAACTGTGGTAATTGAACCGACGAACTTCATTCAATATTGGCGGGCTTACAGACGCCACGAAGGCTTTGAAAAGAGATGTGGAGCTAAAAACTGAATACCTCTGAATGACTGAAGTACCCGACAATCTGTATAGATGGCCTAATAAAACAGCTGACTCAAAGACATTGTAAGTGATGGGTTCGTAGACAAAAAGGGAATATGGCCCATTCGATAGATCTTTATTGTCCTATTTTTCTGACTTCCAGTGACCAAAAATGTAACCAAAGCAATAAATATCTTAGAAACAATCTGCATAGCTGCTATTTTTGTTATTAAACATTAGTAAGAATTCAAATCGCATCCATGTAACTTTTTCGGAGTCCTAAAAAAATAATTATGTTCTTAGTTTAACTGTTTGTTAGTTAAACTGTTTTGGGGGTTTTTTTTAATATTTTTTGCGTCATTTTAAAAGTGGCCTTTAACAGTATATTCGTTTGTTTTGGATAACACTTTCTGATACTGAACAGATTCTACTTCTCACGTGGCCACATGGAGATGTTCCCCCTTCTGCTATTCAGTCAAACTGTAAACAAAAAATAACATCAAGCCAGGCTTCTCAAACAAAAAAACTGCCGTCTCCATCAAAAGCTAAGGAAAACTCAAAATCAAATGTACAAATTAAAAGCAACAAACCATCTGGCCCGGAGGCTCGGCCCTACAAGGCCACAAGGGACGCTGTTCAAGCGTTTCAGTTTCAACAGCCAATTAATGTATGTGAAGGGAGGGTTTCCCCTCCTCCTTCTCCGAAGCCATCAACATCCACGTCCCTGGACTCTGAAGCGGTTCCTCTTGCGAACCGCTTCGATGCCTTAGAGGGTATGGAGGTGGATATCCAGCCACCTCCTCCACAAGGGCGATCCCCTAGGCGCGACCCTCGGAGGAAAACCAACAACACCCATATTGCTGCGGGCGAGCCAAAACTAAAACATAGATATTATTAATACAAATTTCTTTAAATTTTTAGAAATTGTTTAAATGTTCACTGCACAGCGTATATTAATAATACAAATTTCTTTAAATTTTTAGAAATTGTTTAAATGTTCACTGCACAGCGTAGCTGAAATGCTGCTGAATGTTTTGTAAAACACCATTTTTTCAATCAATCAGTCATTTAATAAACAACAAACTGTTACTGTGATATTTGTAAAGATTACTCAATTTATATAGCTTATATCACCTCTATGAAGGACTTCTTTGACAACATTGCTGGCGATGTTGTCATCAGGTACCTTAGGATATTCGGTGTCACAAAATCTAATTTTTAAAAAAGGGGAAAAATAATGGATATTATTTTTAAGATACATTTAAAAATTTTACTGATACTCAAATATTTTAATGCTACATATATTTAAATGCTACATATATTTAACATTTTTAACACTTATGTCTGTTCGTTTCGGTTTGTTTCATTTATCTTTTTGGTGTACAGCCTTGAATGCTTTAAGGTGGAATAAACATGTAAAATATAAAATTTGTTAAAATGTTCACACCACAGCGTAGCTGAAATACCGCTGAATGTGGCGTAAAACATCAATCAATCAATCAATAGTTCGAATGGGGACGCCAATAAACTAAATTATGTATGTATGTATGTATGTATGTACAATGACTTGACTGACAAATTCATTTTGCAACATACTTTGGGGAATATCTATTAACAAATTCATAACGATATTGTAAAACAAATATTGTGTCATGAAAACACTACCATACAATGCAGTGTGTAAATTCTCTAACAAGAAAATTAACAATTTTAAAACACTAAGAATAACATTTTTGTGAAACAGTTTAAAGCGGCCTATCTTCTCAGAATCACTTGATGTTTTGGTTTTATTTCACTTTTAGATACCGTTCTCTTCAAGAATCGCTTTAATGAGAATCAGTCATGTTTTTATAGAGTATGACTGCGGTAAAAACCTTGTTATACTGATTTTGTTTGTTTACGTTGGGATCGCAGATAGATTTCTAATTACTAATTGAAATGAGTACGGCAGTGACAGGAGCATCGACACGACATTCAAGCGTGTCTTTATTTGTGTTGGCTTCAACTTTTTAAAAAGTTTAGCAGGTTACCCGAAAATTTGAACTCTGCAGAACCCCCTAATGATTTAGATATTATCCTAGCTATCACACATTTACTGTCGACCAATCCTGATCTAATGTAAAAAGAAGCTCTAGAAATTGGCAGAAGATACAGGACAATTCTGAATCATGGTTTTAAAACCGCTGAAGAACCCCGCTTGTATTCATTATATTTGCATTTTGCTTAATTATGATATGATTTTTTATTTTATGATTTTTTATTTACTATCTCCGCCGTCCTGTTCAATTTAAAGCTCTCTAGTCGAATTTTTCTAAGTCCTTGCGTAAAGCAAACAATCAAAATAAATGTGTAATTTTTAGATATGATGCGAAAAAAAGACAAATGTGTAAAGTTAAATTATATGGAGCTGAATACCAGAATCGAATCGTTTATTTATTATCTACCAAAATGACTAAATGACTTACTAGGTTTGACCTGAACAGGGTTGTCCTAATAATGGCATGAAAAAGATGAAATGTAGAGTCGAATGAAATGTGATAGCCATAGGGATTATTTTTTATTCTTGATTTCTTTTCTTGGTAACTATTGTGTTATAGCTCTTCTGTCAAGGTTACCGATTACAACTGGATTTGATGCAATAAACATTGATTTATTGACAAAGGACGCTTCGTTAATGAAGAAAATCTATACTGTTGTTTGATTCGGACTACTTGATCCTGTCGTCTGATCAATGATATCATCCTGTTCAAACAGTGATAACAAAGTCCAGCTCACTCAAGTCTCCAAAACAACTTTATTAACTTGTTGACGATGCGAGGACTAGCGTACTCAGATCCTCGTTTGTGAGACGAAAATCTTTAATACAAGGAATGACATTCATTTATTGACATAGGCGTTGTTAGCGAATATTTTTTGATGATCAACAAAAGCAATTCAATTGTAAAGTTTGGATCAACCTTTTTATTTATTTGTTTCTCAACATGTGTTTTCCTTATTACAGTGATGAAACTACTATTATAACATAAAATAGATGTGCATATATGTAGATATGTATAAATGTAGAGAAAGAAATATATATATTTTGTTTTTGTATAAAGGAAGAGAGTGAACATTTTTGCTTGTCTCCACCGGGATTCGAACTTGGTTCCCTTTATTTGTGTATGTGAAAAGTATTTTTGTACATTTTTTTTTATTTTTTTATTTTTTTTTTTTTTTTATTTTTTTTTTTTTTGTCTATGTTCAACTATGGACCTTGTGTCTGAAATTAGGAATCATCATATAAAATTATTATGCAATTGCATCCATATATCCCTAATTGTAGAAGCGGTATAGATACAAATATTTTCGTTTTTCTTAACATTACATAATATTACGTGACTGTAACGATGGTTATTCATTAATTATATGTTATATGTACCGAGGTATATTGGATTTACTTCGCGCAAAAAGAGTGGGACGAACATCAATGCAGTGTCTAAGTTCTGATATCAGCTTTTCCAACATTTTAGATACGGGGAAAGAATGGGTACAAAATAGGGGAAGAATTTTTTTACATTTCGATTTTACGCCGTAGGTGTGGTAATTTTTTATACCGCGACAGACCAATGGTTGAATGAAACCAATCCTACGCGTGGATGACAATAAAGGGTGAATTTTAAGTAATTATTTAGGTTGTTTCGTAGGTTCTATATGCATTACAATAATCGTTCACATATGCGTAACTGGTTCACGCCTAAAGATGGGCTTTATTGAGGAGCTTCTTTAATAGTGCTGGTTTGTATGCGTCCACTTTCGCTATCTATCGGACACACATTCAATTCTCAGAATATACTTGAAACTTTAAATAGATATAAGGGCTAGTAGTTCTTGATGAATTCATCAAAGTCTAGTACAAGACCACAGAGGCGTAGAAAGCAGCATATGAATGTTGGGGAAGCGGATGCGAAGCAGGCAGAGACACACCGATATAGCAACAAAAAAATAGCGTTTAAATAGGTGAACTGACCTCCTGGGAGTTGTGAATATTCTTCAATAGTCGTAATACGTTATCAAGATCTTTCTACGATGCTGAGAAATATTTGTTTCCTTGCCCACGCGGATCAAAAACAGACATTGAAGAGCTGATTGCTCATCATGTCCACATGATATCTCCAGACGCCTTCTATACATTGTGAACTTCAGGCGTTTATAGGCTGGAGAAAACCGCCTTCACAACAAACGATAATGACAGGAAACATAGCAAACCACCACCTAGAGAGACGTGGTTCTGACAAATGATTTATCATGTCTGATTACCTATCCGTGTGACTATTTTTGTCGAAGACAATGACAACCAATTAAGGAAAATACATCTGATGATCAACATCGATCTAACAATTCACTTAAACAGTGAAAACTGTTTTTATCTGACCGATAGTGATTTTAATAGAAGCTTGGCAGAATACCGATGGGGATTTTGTTTAACAGATGTTTTATGCCATTGCTTAGGTAAGTTCAGTATCGAAAAAAAAGTGATTTTCCAGGGATGATAACATCAACGCCATGAGTCTCTACGACGGTCTTTTAACGGAGAGGTTCTTTATAAATTCTTCTCTCTTTAAATCAAATTAAAGTGGAGACGAGAAGCATAACATAGGATAAATACACTGTAATCCCTAATCAAACCAGCGCCTTCATCTCTGGAAACAAACAGACAATGCAAAACAATTACAAGACATCTTAATAATCAGCATCCCTTAGCTCAGAAAGCATCACGGCACAGGAAACTCTCACCACCCACCTACAAGAAAATGAACAAGGACAATCTAGCGTTATTCTTAAAATTTCTTTTATATCTTTTTTAAATTATCACCAAACACCCTCGGGAAAGGAGAAAAGCGGCAAATTTTATTTTAAACATTTATTGTGTAAAACAGCAGTATTAACTTAAAAAGTAACTATATATTTTTGTATAAATGTAGAGAAAGAAAATTGTGCTTGCCTCCACCGGGATTCGAACTCGGTTCTCTGACTAGCAGGGCCAGCGCTCTAATAGACTGAGCTTCAGATGCTCACGGTAGAACTAACGATTTTTTATCCAGGTAAAGGCTGCGAATCAGTAGCTATATAAATATATAAAGTAAGTACATATTATTTAGATGAAGTTGACCCACACCTATCTGCGTGCCATTTTAGTACTAGTATGTACGGAAATGTTTTCTTATAACGTTCCTAAAATATGTTATTATCAAATATCCTCTGCTGTACTGCTGTAATTCTGTATAGGCGAGCGACAAATATGTATGAACATAGTTTATAGTATAAAGGTTACCAACCATGAATATTTGTTTTCAATGTAATGTATATATTAAGATAACATACATTATAACCACCGTCTAATACTCCTTAGTATAACAATTGCTAAAGAATGTTGTTGAGAAGTACGCTGGTATTTTCACCGTTTTTGTAACTTGTGTGTTGCGAATGATTGAGTAGGAACCGAGTTAGACGTTACCTAGTTTCCCCTGCAACACGAAACCACAGCCTAATCACAGGTTAAATACCTTCTTATCCAAATAGCGATAATACATTTATTTCAGCCATGTTAAATAACAAAAAGATATAATACACAACCAATAATGTTATATAATAAAGGATTAAGTGGAGTGGTTTACACTAGGGCATGTAAATAAATGAATAAAAATGAAAGATCTTAAACAAAAACTTTTTTGGATCAAATATCGCCTGATGAAAATCAGGAAGTACACTTCTTAGTTCGTCTCAATTGGTGCGTCTGTATTACAAAGTCGCACAATTGGTTTAATTTCAGTAAAACTACATATGATTACTATGGATTTCAGATTCGCCGTGTTAAATAACGAAAAATTTAATGTTTAATGTTTAAAGAAATTATGCGATCAAGCGAGTGATTGTTTGTTAGGTTAAATGGTGCATGCAATAACAAAACAATACATAGTAGCTAGTTAGTAAACTTTTGAAGTTTAAGTGACAAATCTAGCAACAATTCCTAGAACGTTATTTCTGTTGTTTGCTGGATTTAAGATTCTCTCTAATGTTGGATGAGAGACACCGACACTCTGAAGCTCAGTTATCATGTTATAGCGAGCCACAGTATGCTGACTACATGATAACATGAATTAATTGTGTCTGGAACCATACAGTGATCACAGTTGCCATCTTCATGCAGATGATCACTGTATGGTTCACAGCATTAAACCGACATAAATACGTATTCATGGGGAAGTGGCCAGAAATAAGACGATGTATGAACACCTCGACTTTCCTCCAAGTTTCCTGCGGAGTGATTTACACTAGGGTTAGAATTATAATATCTCTTGTCACTTCCAATATATATATTTGTACTTTTCAGAGCAGTCCTTCAGGGTTACAAGAAATCGTCTATAATATGGATTCCCCCAGTTTCATCTTTACCCTCACATAGCATCTATTTTGAGTGTTCACAATGTTTACAGAGAATTGTCCATCTTGCCAATTTTGAATGTGTGACCCTGATGGTCGGTAAAATACATTCGGATTTGCCATCGGTTTTTGTTTCTGTTAAAAGTGTCTCAGAGCCGCATCCGTTACCATCTTGATAAATCCGATCTTGTCTTCAAATCTTCAGAAGATCTTGGAGGGTTTAGATAGTTTCCCGTGGTATCACGTTTATCGACAGTGAAATGCACAACCTTCGTCTAACCAATCAGTAGGCGTCTTAGTTGTCCTTCGGCTGAGGCTTGTTTACGGAAGTGTTTGACATACTTGACACTGACAGATGTGTTGTAACTTTACCGGTATTAAACACTGATGTTCTTTCGCAACTGAATGCAAGTTCACTGCCATACATAGGTATGTACTTTTTGTCTATAAAAATGTCATTAGTAATCAATTATCACGTTTTAATCATCTAAATTAGCGTTTCTATCGCTCAATCACTGCGAGGTTTCACGATTTGTCACATCACTTTTCGGAAGTCCAAGTCACTGGGACTCGAATCAATATATGTTTATGAACAGTACGGATTTTTATAGATGACAACTTCTTTATTTATTTTGTTGACACATCTCCATGATGATGTCTGATGTTAACAAGTCACCTCGCCTTATCCTTTCATCTCCAGATGACTGTAAATAGGACCAGTAAGAAATTGTGAACAATTAATAGGCTTACTTGGACTAAAAAATTATTGAAACTTTTGCACTATTCCCTTAGCTGATCATGGAGAAGCATTTTGTGAAATTTATTATGTTTTGAGGTGACATAACAGACAAAGTGCCATTTATTTCGGTTTTTTTAAAACCAGTTGGAAGACCTTCAAGTTTGCTTTTCTCGAAATTGCAATATATTGGTGTTCTCTTCGCAATGGACAATCACATTATACAATAAATAAAATCATTTGCGTGTGTTATTGCAAGAAATAGTAATACATTTGATACAAATGTCTTGCTTGAGCTATATGTGTTATGGATAGAGAGTAAATTAAAATGTAATTGTATACATCTATTTTGGAAAACTGAAAATGCTGGATTGGCATTTAATACATGTATGAAGGGTATTTCACTTATATTTCACAGGTATACATCATCAGTATTCTTAACAGTGACATCAACACAATCTAAAAAAAAAGTGCTATCCTCTGTTGTAAAACTGATGTCCTCCACTGTAAGTGATTACATGAACTTGCACACTGCCTTTTCATAGCCAGAGCCACAGTTATAGAAGGACATATCATTTTCAATCACTGTTATATGAAACTGTCTTCTAAAATGATCTAGAATTCAGTCAAACTTTATGAATAGTTTTTGCAATACTTAAATTATATCTTCTTATTTCAATCAATTTATTTTTGATTGACTTTTATAACTTCTTGTCTTTTGTTATATAGACCCACCTGGTATCAGTTTGAAAACTTCCCCATATACATGGTAAAACAGAACACAATTTGCAATGAAAAAGCTTATTATTGAATCAATGGTTAGCACAGTTGAAGACCAGATATATTTCATGTCTTATGCCTGTGTTTATTCGATATTATTGCACAGAAACAAGCCACAAATATAGAAGAAGGAGCAAAGATGTGTATTTGTCAAATTGAGAACCATAGAAGGGAAAACGTAGAGATTACCGAATCTCATGCAACCATCCATATAGAATAATGTGTTAACTAGTGAAGGATCGATTTAAAAACTTTTACCAAGAAAATTGGTTGATGAATTTATTTATCTGGATGATTTAAATGAAAAGTAATAAGTTGTAAAATTTAACAAGACACTCGTTAAATCATTGACTCGCATATCTGATTAACCCCAGGCGTATATGTATTTTTCTTATCATAAATACCTAGACACATTTTAACCAGTTGATGGACTAGCGGGGTCATCCATTATATCTGTCACATTACAAGTCTGTTCAATGGAACAGAGATTACCTGGGGACAAATTCATGGCAAAATTTGATCAACGAAATCCAGTTTGGCAAAAGTTGACAATTTAGGTTGATGGTATGGCTTCATTCGACATTTCATTTAAACAAAAGCATTTAACATTAGGCTAGTAGTGTAAAAACTGCTTTTTTGCACAAGACAAACATGGTGCAATTTTTATATTATTCTTTAATATTTGAAAAAAATTAGATTGTTGTTAATCATACATAATCATTAACCTGTACTTATATGAAAATATTTTATATCAGTTTATAAACGTTATATAAAACTGTCTATTTTGTCTTCTATTAAGAGTTGTTTATGCTTCAAGTTCACAAAAAATTATTAAATGGGAAAAACATAATCTGTAAACATTATTTACAGTTTAAGTTATCTTAAAGGCACCAACTTGGAATAATAGTTATTCCCATTTACTGACTTATGTTCACTATCAGCATATTGTGAGTATTCCAAGTTAAGCATCAGAATCAATTAAATAATGCTTGGTTTTCTATTCTGGAGTGGTATTTCATCCGAAGAAAATGTATTTATCTGGAAACCAAAACAGGAAGAAAAACAATTAAGAAAAATGTTTTCTCACATGTCATCCAGAGACATTATAGTTGCAGAAACTTTCCATGTCTTTTATGTCTGAATGTGTGTCTAATACTAAAAATGAGCCACAGTTATACAGTGAACAACTATTTTTTGGAACTGTAGATTAATGATGTAAACAAGCTCTCTGGTAAAACATGATTGATGATAAGTGAAATAAACACGCATATATACGAGAGGAGTAAACAAATTATTAAATGATTGCAAAAACAACAACACAAATTGAGAGTTGATCATTCGGCAGACTTTCATTTCACTGGTTTTTCATTTTTCTGATTTATGACCTTTCTCTCTTAGTAATTTTCCATACATTCGGAACTACATTTTATTGGATCATTGACAATTCAGTATAAACTCTTCCACCGCGTATTAATACAGTCATAAAATATATGTGATGCGCCCCCATATGTTTCAAATGGAAGATTCAAAAGTAGTCCGTGGCAATTGTGACAGAGATTATTCTTTTCTTTGTAAAGTACTAAATATTGTTCTGATCCGTTTCTTTTCTATTTTTTGAAGCTTTTGACAATAACGTCATATCTGCATACATACATAATTTAAATTTTGGCGGCTCCATTCTAATGAATGATGTGCGCCATAACTTTAAGTTTTGTCTCATAATTGGAATTCTAAACAAAAACAAAAAAAAACATACTAAATACTTCCGGTTGAAAAGTACATATTACCCCTTACTATTCGCTACTAACTCCACAGTAACA
>JAVFBZ010155977.1:0-18501 GCA_032466195.1 Katharina tunicata | reverse complement strand
CAGCACCGTGTTTACCATACACATGGGGAATATTTTGCACAGACGAGGTATATTTTTCATATACCCACAGAGTCGGGCGTCGTGTGCGTTTACCTAGCAACCCTAAATAAAATGGCAATCCGGGGCCGAGGTTATAAAGAGAAAATATAGTTGAATAAGGCTTTTGATGGGTTTAAACTCGTTTAAACATCCCCTTTTCGATTCGATTTTAAAAATCAGCTCTTTATTTTGAGTCGAACTTGTTTTCCAAGACATGCAAAAATGCTTTCGGAGCAGACGACAAAAACAATGAAAAGTCTTTCTACCTACTACACTGAAGAGCACCACAAAAGCGTGCTCAAGTTGCTGAAATCTGCCTTGATTTTGTACTTGCGGTGAATATTGCGCAACACAAGCTGTAGGCATATGTGTCCAGCGGCTCTTTATTTTCAATGCTGCTGTGTTAAAGCTCTTCGTGGTGATAAATTCGTTAAACACTCTGGCTGGTTGGGTATACGGGTGAATATTTCCTCTCCAAGAATCATATTTTCATGAGCCTAAAAATATGATTTACCTCGAGGAAATATCCACCCGTATACCCAACCAGCCAGAGGGTCTAACTTATACTGTTACGTAAAGTTGCAATGCATCAAATCAAAGCAACAGTTGAACTGCATCCAGTATGAAGTCAATATAATCAAATCCCTCAAGACTCTAGTGTTGTCCTGAATTTAAGGATATAAAATTTTAAGTGACATAATAATTCTGGAGACACTTGTTAACCATTTATAAATATGTCTGGAATCAAACTTAAAAAAAAAAACCTATCATGTTGCACTAAGTACATTTGATCTGCTGTATCTTCCCAGATGCCAGCAAAGCTTCAATGAGATCAACATACGTGTACTGCTGTGTTTGAAAAGGGCCATTCACCACAAAGAAACAAATTTGATTTCAATCCACACAGAAAAGAGTTATCTATATGAGAACATTCACATGGACAGTGGCAAAATGGTACCCATCCAGTTAGGAAATTTAATCATGGATTAAATAAATCACTTTCTAATTCCAGTTGGTGTTGAAAGGCTTAGCAGCTCTTGTGGAGTTGTACCTCTCAGGAAATCCATTTGTAAAAGATGAAGGTTCATCAGCCATTCACACTGAACTACCATCACTGGAGTTGCTTGATGGGGTAAGGATGACTACCAACTGGTGGCTTATATACATGTACATGTACAAATAACATATATATTGAATTTGTTTGTTGAAAGTTAGTAAAATTCATCAAAACCCAGAAGTAACAGTTCTTGTTGGAAACCAGGAGGTCTATCTTCTTGCTGGAGCAATGTTTCTGGTCTTCTGGAAATGTACCCTGTTTGCAATGTTCAACAAGAATTCTGATGTACATCGTGTTTAATGCTATAAAGAGTTGAAATTTACACCACCTGATCACATTTTTGTGATTTTCTGTTTCATCCTGTTTTCTTTATTTTAAAGGGGATATTTTGTTGTGTTTTTTTAAATACATACTTTCATTGTGATGATGTTTTCTGTTGTCATTGCTGATAACCCTAACTCACTGCTTGAGCACAAACAAGTACAGAAATATGTTTAAAAGAGACTGATCATACATGTACATGTAGTAATGCCATTATTGTGAATCTGGGTTTACTTTTGTTGTAGTTTTATACCCTGTGGACCTTAGGTATACAGTTTTAGTTGGGTGTTTTTTACATTTATTCCCGGCTTCCCACCATACACTGGCAATGCAAAGTCATGATGTAGGTGAAATACTTTTGAGTACGGCGTTAAACACCAATCTATCAAATAAATAAATAATTAACTGTTGTTGAAGATTACTCTGAAGAAAGCCACAGGGAAATGTTCAGTACCTTTAATGAGACCTATGTCAGCATCTGCAGGTAAGCTACTTCTTTATGTTAACCAAATACTGACCATATTGATTCGAATTTAATATTTCAATAACATTATGTATCATCTCGTCCTTTCAGTAACAAGTATCAGTAGAAGCGCTTCATGTGTGAGCACTGTTAGATACACATGTGTTATGAAATTAGCCTAACACACATCTGACGTGCCTCCAATATACATGTATATCATGAAGCTCAGTTCACAGATCAGCAAGAAACGAACAGAGTTACTGGTTTGAGGTCTATTATATCTGGTAAACACGTTTCAGTGAACACCTTGTTTTCTGTAGTTTGTCTTTAAATTTTAGTTGGTCTAATAAAAAATCACTCTGTAATAGTATTACAATTCCTGGACAAAAACATAAGCTTTATTTGTTTGTTGTAATTTAAAAATGCTACAATGTTGTAAAAAGGAAACAAAAAGGGGGCTATGCATCGCGTTCTTGTATTTAGATATGTTCTGAGTCAACAATACACGCCATGAGGAAAGAGCCATTTTAAAACCCAAGTCAGACGATCTGCTCTTTTGACATAGCAGTTGACTTGGTCTAAAGAACATATCGTCTCACGTATGCACTGCCCTAGATTATTAATGAGAGAACACATAAACAGAGAATTTTATTGATACTGTTTTAATAAAGTTGAAGCATACATGTCTTTTAAGAATCCTATACAATGCACACACATGCTATATATTTGTTTTGGGTGTGTTTTAGTTGTGAGTGTACGCTATGTGGAGAATCAGATGAAGACGTTAACAGATGAACTTCAATCATTCCAGACATCATTCTCTCAAAGGTAAATATCCTGATAGGCCTAACTATTTACCATTAGACCTACCAGTAACTAAGCTGTAATAATTAATTTTGTCTCTCTGGTAATTAAGCAGATTTCTGCATAAATTATACAATTAGCTATGTGTGCATTTGTGTTTGTGCTAGTCATATCATAATTTATATTTCTCACACTACAACCCTGATACATATAATCCCATTCTAAAGCTGTTGATTATTGTGTGGTAATATCACTAGTGATATTATTCAACAGTAAATGTCATAGAGAGCTGACAACACATTTTTGATGTCTTCGCTATTGTGACGTCACTACTTTGTACCAACGTTCTACACTTTGCTGCAAAAAACGTCCAGTTCAGTCGCTGTCTTTCTATGACATTGTCAAGTGCATGTGCTCTACAATGAGTATCCAGACGAATCCTTACAAATATAAAGATTTCTAAAAAAAAAAAATGAAAATGTGTAGTGTGAGAAAAGCCTGTGTGTTACAATAAATATTAATCTCGTCTCAAAAGTTTGTTAATTTCACTCGAGTGATATATCGTAACACACTGGCTCTAGTTGATTAACCTCTAATTATCTAAGCCTTTGAAAATTGGATTCTACATTTGTGTCCATATACGGAATCAAACAAATTTTGGCATAAATTATGTCAATAAGCTGTATGTCAATTTTTTCCGTCAGTGACATATCCCAGTGACCATTCAACAGATCATTTCTAAATTTATACATAACATTCTTCTCTGTAGGTGGATGTTCAACATAGACATTATTTCACGGATTTATGAAATTTTCATCCTGCCAATTGTATATAATTGCTTTTTGTCTTGTTTATTTTTCATTATTTCAAAATTTTCGGTAACCTACAAAGTATGGGTTGTGCATGAAAGAAATGCTTTGAACTTATAACTCCTTGATACTGTTATTCTTTTGGATAAGTGGTCACTTTAAAGTTTTTGTTGTAATTTTTTTTTCTCAATACATTTGTAGGTGTCGTGTTCTTATGTACTACATGAATATAATACACTTGCTTTATAAGGACATATCTTCACATTCCTTCTCTCAGGTTTGAGTCTCTAAAAGCTGTGTATGACAGTTTACCCAGCGAACCTCCTGAGCCGTCTGTACAACCCACTACACCAGCTACAGAACAAAGACCAAGTACAAGTAGGTGTAGCAGGTGAGCTGTTTCAAAGATAAGGTGTTACAATGGTGCAAGACTGTCACAAGATTCTCAATTTTAGCTTTGTATTGCTTCTATCCACATGCTATCTCTGTAGAATTTACAAATAGAAAACGAATTAAGTCAGTTTAGAAGCACAGCTGAGGGTGTGAAAACACTTTCTTTAATTGAAAAAAAAAAAAAAAAAGAGGTCAAATATTTCTACAGGTGAAATGTTGCAGATTTTGAACAAAAGCCAAATAAATGTGCCACAGAATCTATTATTTATATTTTTATTCATGTTAATTTCAGTCGAAGTAAAATAAAACTTGCCCAGGAGTTTTCAGCATCACAAGAGATGGGTGCTTCAGATGTGCAACTGCCATGGTAAATACACTACTCATTTCATACCAGTACATACCCAAAGTATGAACTGTTATTTGTTCCTGGGTTGTTTTGTGAGATTGTTGATACACACTACTTATACACAAGGCTGCCTCTTACTTGTTTATTTATCATTCAGCCTTCAAAATATTAAGTAAACTGCAGTAGGGTAAAAAGTCCCATGTCAACATTTAAAATATTCAAGACGACAACTTTATTTTCATTGTTCAAGATCCTTACCTTCAAACTTTTATTTTCTTTCAGATGGTACAAGACATCTAGTACTTAACAAGTCTGTACTAACAGATCATCAGTGAAAGGAAATGGATACTAAGACATCTAGTCATTTTGAGAGTCATGAGGTCTTTACTACAGCGCACGCTTGTCACAACACCTTCTGGAGAAAGGCTTACACTACATTGAATAAAATAATCATTGCACCTGGATTCCACATGTTTGAACTATTTCACATAATATTCACAATCTACTTATTGTCAGGCATATCACTGACTATCATATTCCAATGAAGTGTGAAATCGTATTTATTAAAATTTTTACCTAAATTATTTTCCTGGTTTGTGTTCCATTTCTGTTTGACTCAAGTATAGTTAACAAGGCTACGGCTAACTGAGTGCAATCCATGCCCCATTGTTAGTTTGAAGATTAAAATAAAGATTGACACCCAAATTAAGAATGAGTTAACCCTTCAGTTGACAATGTTTTCCAAGGCACTGTTAATAATACACATCTAGTATTAGCCATAAAAGCCACAATCCCTATGGAAGCATGTAATTGTTTTTTCCGTTTACATTTCATTATTTTTCATAAAAAAAATTGAAAGTAAATAAGAACACCAAAGTCTTGTAACAGCTATTATACAGTTATTAAAGGTTGTGCCTAAATTCTCTCGAAATAAATTGACTGACAGTACACTTCTAAACAGTCAGACGGCTTGGTTTAGATCCCTTTGTCTGAAGAGGACATGGTCACTTGGTTCCGAGTCTGCTCTTAATCCTCAAGTTTTAATCCATATTAACAGTACAATGTACGTAGCCATTATTGGCACTGAATGTAACTTCAGAAATTTTACAATTTGGCCCCGGTGGCAAAGAACGGCAACATGCTCCAATAATTTTACAGGGTACACTGTTTGCAGATCTTTAGGTTATCTAAATCCAGAAAACCAGCTTTCTCTCTCCCTTTAAGTCTTACCCTAAATGCTCGACAAATTTGACCCCTCTACACTTCTAAAACTACATTTCATGCAAAGGGTAAGAAGTGTAGACATGCAATTTTATGAAGTTCAGACTTTGAAATTACCTGAAAATGTAAGTTTAAGTTCCAAATTCATACATTCAATAAGTTACCTCAATTTGTTGAGGATTTAGGGTATTAGCCTTACTTTCAATTTCGTAGGTGTATTGAAACAAATGATTTCAAAATCCCATCATGAATTACGGTTGTGAGTCGAACACAAGCATCTTACACACAAGACCACACACATGTTAAAATTAACTAACCTTACCCCTCCTATTTTATATAGATTTTATATTATAACGCCTTTTTATCATCGACACTGGCAAGAAGACACAGATCCAGAAGAAATTTCAAACAATGCAACAGCAAATGGGCTTGACATTTCCTAAAGCTTTAATTGGGGGAAATATGAAAATCTCCACACAATGCTACCACCTACATATATTGGTGTGTAGATTTATATGTGTACATCGTTCGCTCAATAATTTTTTCTGTTTTGAGATTCTATTTTGGTATCTATTTCATGTACCTTTATCCAGACTACAAGCTGATATCATAACACATTTCCAAATAATACTGATAGGATTAGAGAAGCTGTACCAACTTATCTAATACTGATAAGGTTAGAGATGCTGTACCAACTTCTCTAATACTTATAGGATTAGAGAAGCTGTATCAACTTCTCTAATACTGATAGGATTTGAGAAGCTGTACCAACTTCTCTTTCTAGGTGACCAAGTGGCTACTTTCCATTGAATATCAATAGAATTATTTGATCTGCTGTTGTGGTTAAATGGCAATTGTTAGAAGTCAACCATGCACACCTAGTGTCTTATAAGCATGAATGTTAAAAGATAATATAAACTAGGTCATACAAACAATTACGCAGAACAATGAGTAAAGGAGCAAACACAGGAAATAATTTAATTGGTTGATTTATTTTACAAAAAAACAACAACACATTTACAGAATATATCAATTTCAACTGTGTCATTATTTCTTAATAAATACCTCTAACAGATACATTGTGTTTTACAATACAATTAAAACAAAGAATAAATAAATATTTGAAAAAGACAGTGCCTTTGTACATTTATCTGCAATTGTTGCATATAAGAGAACTATAGACAGTTTAAATGGACGGATCTCTTACAGCACGGACAGCATGGTAACTTACACCAGCTAGACAAAGACACCTAAATCTTCAAATTAACAGACAACAACCATTTATAGTTATAACTTATATTTTTTTATTTTATCATAAAAGTTACTGGGATAAGCTGTGCAGCAGTTTAATGTACATTAAACAGCATTAGTGATCAGGGTATAAATTGAAATGTTGTGGTTTTAAACATGTAAGCCACAAACAACTTACAAGGTACAAGGTAGGTATGTTTAGAGTTTCCTGTGGGGTTAAACTGTAGTTAGTTTGTTTCCCTCGAATGTGGCCTTGATTTTAAGCCTGAAATATGTGATGGACAATGAGGCCGAAAGAGTAAAGACAAAAATATTAATTTTTAGGAGCTAAATGTGCACATTAACAATTATCTTTCAATTTGCATCAATTTGTCTATTTAAAATATGTGATTAATATACATTGATTATATATATTATCAGTAGCCTATTAACTAGAAGTATGCAACTCCCATATAGATGGGCTAACCAGCACTGTATACCAAGCTCTGTGTTATAACACATGATGTGACTTAGCACACAAGAAAATTCATAAGAGCACAACTTTTAAAATAATGCATGATGGGAGATTTCTAGTTTTGAGGGCCGGCAACTCTCAAAAACTGAAATGTAAAACTCCTCTACAATCACTCAATTATAATTTGCATTTATTTGTCAACTTACCCTTAAAAAATATATATATTTTTGGATAATAGATATTATTAGAATGTATGTATATTTCTGATAAAAACAAATAGAATAATGCAATAAGTACAGTGAAAACCGTCATCATACTTTAAAGGTAAGGGATTGAAATGTGACGTCACTGTTTCTTGTTGGTCTACAATGCCGTGGATATTACTATATGGGAGTTGCATACTTCTAATTAAAAGGCTTCTGATATTATATATAGCAATTAGATATTGATGACACAGCAGATCAACTTAAATATCACAAGTGAACACATACAAGAGGCATGCAAACAAACAGACAAGCTCACATTAGGATGCAGTTCATGTTGACATTTTTGTTGTTGCAAATAATAACAGACAAAAGGACAGCCTGATCATCACAGTGAAAAGCTTCTTGTCATATCAAAATATCACTGATCACTTTGAATAACAATGGTGAATTTTGATTGGCTAATCAAGTATATGCCTCTGCAAGCCAAGAAACTTTTCACTGCCCATGTATCAGCATTAGATACAAGCTAGAATGTTATCAGAGTGGTTAGTTGAGGAGATGATACAAACAGCATGCTAAACAACAATTAGTTTTCTTGGGGGAAGTTATATTAACACATTAATAATTGGTAAACGTCAATGATGTTACAATGTCTCTTGAAAAGGTGAATATCAAGATATGAGTTGGCTTCAACAAGTTCAGCAAGAAGTATTTGGACGGAAGCAAGGCAAATGTGCACAAGAGTTTGGTCACATTATGGCAGTGGAACCAGGTTGTCTTTGGCCCATTTCTTCATGGTTCTGACAATGTATTCAACCTGAGGGTTACTGGTATTCCTCAGCATTCCCACAACATCTCGTAGGGTCTCTCTACAAAGGGAGGAAAGAAGGCAAATCTCAGGTGAAAGAAAGAAAAAAGAAAAAACAAAAAAACAGCAACCATCTTACCAATCTTAAATTTGGATAATCAAACTGTGATTTTTTTTATTGCCAGAACACACATGAAAATGGCACGACTGAATGGGAAAGTAAGGGGGCATATGGAGATAAACAGCACTTAATTAAAAAAAAATTTGCTGTCAAAACATAAAAAAAACATTAGGTTTACACTGTTAATAATTGTCAGGATTGGTTCCAAGCTGAAAAATAAAGGGGCGTATACAGATAAAAAGCTCTTAAAATAATTCCAGAAAAATTAGCTGTGAAAGAATCTGTTAAAACATAAAATTTTTAAATCAGGTTAGCAAAGTTTATAATTTTCTGAATTGTTTCAAGGCTGAAAAATTTCTGTTTTTGTCACACAGAATGTGACAGACAGTGAGGAACAGGGAAGTAAGGGGGTATAAACAGCAGCAAGAAAAATTAGCTGTGAAAAGAGCTGTCAAAAAAAGTTGAACAAAAATTAACACAAAATTAATTTTTCTTTGTCAGAGTTTCCAATATTTGAATAGGCTGCAATTACTACAGTTAAGGAAGACAAAGCTAGGATAAGGTTGAAGAAAGTACTAGAGAAGGACACAAAATCTAAAAAGTTACTTTAATACACTAAAAAAAATAAAATGTCATATAGTGTTTAGAGGGTAAATCTACATAAATAAAGAGAAATCTAGTACAGCTACATTTGAAATAGACAAAGGGTTGTGCACAACATCTTGAAGCAACATTTAGATGACACACATACTTGGATACCCATCTAACATTTACACAGATGGTTTGTTTGTTTGATTGGTGTTTAACGTCGTACTCAAGAGTATTTCACCTACATGTACATGACGACTTACTAATTTTAATAATTTTCGTTGCCGGTGTATGGTGGAAAACTGAAGAAACCTCATAAAAAAACACCCCGCCAACTCCGCAGCCACCGGATACACATATGGTAGAGTGGCTTTCAAATGTATTTTATGTGTGTGCAGGTGAACAGTTAAAATAAGAGCATCTTCAAGATTAAGACTTACAGTGTAGTTTAAATTACGCTGATTGGCACCAATTCAAATTTGAATTTGGAGACTGATTACAATTTTAAAAGATATATGATGTGTCAGTTGTTTAGAATTGATGAAACTATACAGGAACTTTATTTTCACGGGCCCATTTTTTCATGGTTCTGGTAATATATTCCACCTGGGGGTTAGTGGTATTACGGAGGACTTGAAGAATTTCATGAAGCTTCTCCCTGACAAAAAAATACATCAACAAAAGAATTTCAATATAAAAAAAAATTGTATTTGAATAAGCTTAAGACTATTAACTCATATGAGCGTTGCCCATGTTTTCAAAGAGGGTTGCTTCCCAAAAACTTGCCGCAGAAATTGTACTCGGTAAATATGAAAATGACTATATTTGAGAGTTCAACAAAATACTTCAATGATTAACTGAACTGTTCTCTCAAAACATTTGTTATTTTTTTGTTTCAAAAATATTGTCCCAAAGCGTTTCACACATCGTAATATCAGAAGGCAACCTTGGAGTACTCCACACCAAGCTCACACTACTGTCCCACATATAACATATGGATTCTTCAAGAGTACTTAAGGGTGAGCTATAGTTTGATTCTTTGTTTGATTGAGATTTTACACCACACTTAAGGTTATTTCACTCATATGACAGTGTGCCAGCCCAATGGATGAAGGAGCCCAACCTAAAAGACGATGGCAACACTTAATATGCCACAATACAAGTACAGGATGAAAAAAAGAACACCACAACAAATTTGCTTCCTGATGCCCCTTAGCTCAAGAGCACCAGGACACCGGAAGCCTCCTACATGATTGTCCTAAAACCCTCCTAGCTTCACCTTATCAACTCAACAGATGATAAGAAATTTTTTTTATGAATTACAGCTGAATGCTTTTTCAACATATCCATGTTTTTATTCCTCCTTTTTAACAATGCAAGGCATTACACAAAAAGTAATTATGATTTATTTGCTTATTTTAGCTCACCTTGGTTCATGACCAGCTATAATCATTTGGAACACCCCAACACAGGCCCCTCTCTTTCCCTCCCAGTATTCTGGGTTAGGGTCCAACCGCTCCAACACATCAAAGGCCTTGGCTGCATAGTAAAACTGGCCCATCTGCAAGAATAATTTCTCCATTTTTCCTTAAGAATGCAGACAGTATGTGTTGCATAACTAAATTTATACAGGCCCAGTTAATCTTTGTAGTATTTAATGCAATCTAATATTTAGTCATTTTTCACACTTTAATAACGTTATTGTAAAGAATAATCAGCATAGAAAATTCAAACAAAATCATATGTATGAAAAAATAACATTTCTATAGGCATTTTCAAGCGGACTTTTATCTGAAGATTGTCATGTTTGTCTGAAGATAATGACTTTGGGTATGGACAGTTAAAAGAAGACATTTTTTCTGACAAGAATCACTACTGCTCTGAAGAATAAAGAGAGGTTATAAAACCTGACCCCATGTTTTACAAGGAATTTCACTCAATATGACTAAGAATAGTAAATTAATAGACGAATGTGATATTCATACATGTACTATCATAGCATCACACTGGCTGGAGTGGGTGATTATCATTATAAACTTAAATACATAATATCAGTAAAGAGTTACATTGGTGCACCCCAGAACTTGTTGTCATCCTGGAACATTAGCAATGATGCTGAAATGTTCCCTTGCATAAGATTTAATAACGTTACAACACCACAGCGAGGCTTTAAGTTGAGAAAATGAAATCTTTGATCACTTAGCGATTGATTGATTGAGGTTTAACAGAGGGTACTTCAATAATATGACAGAGGCATATTTTCTAAAGGCCGGCAGACTACAACACAACAAAATAATGTTAAGTACTGCTAGGTATAACAGCATGAATGTATTTTTGTTTGATTGGTTTTTTACACTGTACTCAAGGTTATTTCACTTAGATGACGCCGTGCCAACCCAATCAGTGAAGGAAACCACATTAAAAGACGCTCAGAGAGCACTAGGGCACAGGAGGTTCCCATCCAACCAACTGCAACATGAATGTAAGCTAGAAACATGCAGACTTAGAGGACAAGCAAGGTACCTTATATAAAAAATTTACCACCAGTTTTGGTACGCTGATTGATCCCTACCTATATTGACTACGAGTTGCAGTAGACAAAACAATTCCCTAGTAATCATTGGCTATGAGTTGTAGTAGACAAAACGATTCCCTACCTTATAACAATCATTAGCTACAAGTTGTAGTAGACTAAACGATTCCCTACCTTATAGCAATCATTAGCTACAAGTTGTAGTAGACTAAACGATTCCCTACCTTATAGCAATCATTGGCTATGAGTTGTAGTAGACTAAACGATTCCCTACCTTATAGCAATCATTGGCTACAAGTTGTAGTAGACTAAACGATTCCCTACCTTATAGCAATCATTAGCTACAAGTTGCAGTAGACTAAACGATTCCCTACCTTATAGCAATCATTAGCTACAAGTTGCAGTAGACTAAACGATTCCCTACCTTAAAGCAATCATTAGCTACAAGTTGCAGTAGACTAAACGATTCCCTACCTTATAGCAATCATTAGCTACAAGTTGTAGTAGACTAAACGATTCCCTACCTTATAGCAATCATTGGCTATGAGTTGTAGTAGACTAAACGATTCCCTACCTTATAGCAATCATTGGCTACAAGTTGTAGTAGACTAAACGATTCCCTACCTTATAGCAATCATTAGCTACAAGTTGCAGTAGACTAAACGATTCCCTACCTTATAGCAATCATTGGCTACAAGTTGCAGTAGACTAAACGATTCCCTACCTTATAGCAATCATTGGCTACAAGTTGCAGTAGACTAAACGATTCTCCTGAAGTCTCCATCTTCAGGTAGAGCTCCCAGGCTAGTCTCGCTTTCCTGTTCATTATGTCTGAAAACATAACACACCAGCAGGTCAGAAAGAACAACAAAAACAAATCTCCAACACAAAACAAACAAACTGAAAAAAGTTGTCCGTCAATTCATGAGTATTTAAAAGTTTTATTTTGTTGACAAACTTTGCCTTAGGACGGACATTGTGGTAAACCACATTTCCAGAATACCCCATTCTCTCCATTTCGTTGTGGGTGTAAATAGAGATTATTATGACAGTGCGGGATATGCGCCAATATACCAGATCTCGTTGTCTGAGGTTGGAAAGCAGTATCAATCTCAAAATAATATTTTTATCATACACTTCCAATATTTCATGAAAACTTGTTTTTTATTGGACATTTTGTCGAACTTCCATGGACATTCGGCTGAAATGGGCGAAGGACTACTTCATAGAGCAATGAGAAGACCGCTATTTAAAATGGCTTTACGGTAGTGGCTAGACTTATGGTATTAACTACATGTACGCTTTCCTTATTTATCCCACAAAAGCTGTCATGACTCAAGTTATGTGAAGGTTTCATAATAACAAGTTTGATTAAAGAAAAATGATATTTAAGCGGGAACGTGGGATCGGTTTACATATATTACTACAAAAAGGAAAACGCTGGTAACGTAATTGCGTGACCTATTCAGCACTTGTTTCACCTTTGAGTGTTTTCAACCACACAGTCATCAAGAATCCCTATCAGCTGGGAAAATAGTCCCGAATTCAGAGAATACTGAAACTAACCATCCGATACGGAAAAGTATTAGATGGCTCTGTTTCATGGGGGTGAAGCACATAGGTACCATATTTTCGCGCAAATAAGCAGCAGGTTATATGTGTTTAAATGATAAATAAAATAGAAATGTGGGTTATACACGTGTGCGGGTTATACATCTCAAGTTTTGTTTTTTTAATCCAAAACTAGTTAACCCGTTCGTCCGATTGAAACCAAAACATCGATCACGGGGCGCACTCAGTGTGGTACGCTCTACAGGATATATTGTGTAAAGAAATTTCTAGCAATCAGTTGTCATAGTTAAAATACCTACTATGTTATTACTTCATTTATTTGCCAGATATTTCATGCTCTCTCTTACAGGGGTGTGTAAAAGACTGAAGATAATTAGACAGCAGTATCGATCGTTTGTCGGACGGGAGTAACTTCTGGTCTGCGTCCTCTCACATGTAGAGAATTTATGAAGAACTATTTATCAAATTGAAATAAAGTTTCTCTCTTTCCCTTGTTTATAGACTTTTTGTACAATCAAATAAAAAAGTTTTGCATTTAGGCCAGTGATAATCACTTAACTGTTTTCTTTCTAAACTATAAATGAGGCCATATCCACTATGCTGTTGTTTTGTATGCCGATCGGTTGAATGTATGTTGGATATATACGAATATAAATCAGTTTGATAATATGACTTGCATTTCAACTTTATATTTATACATACAAAAAGAAAGCTTTGTTTTGACATAAATTCAAAGCAAATTTAAAGCCAATCCTTTGAACGCATAAATTATACTAAAAAAAAAGAAAGAGCAGGCCCGAATATGTATGCCTATAATAAAGAGCAACGGATTGTAATTTAATTTATGCAATCACATTTTCTTACCTAGAACAACTGTTCACACAAAGCTATACACACGTTGTCTATCAACATGCAGTACTAGACTAAAAAGCAGCACAGAAAGGGCTGTACTAAACACACATGTGGTTCTCATATTTATAGGGGAACAAGGGTCAAACCATGCAACTTGTATAAACTGTTAACTGTGCCTTGAAAATGTCAATTTCCCAAACAAAAACACCACTTTATTTTATTTTTAAAAAAATCCACTAAATATATGACATAAAACAACACATTTATTATATAGAACTGTTTTTTTAATATCAAGTCTGCATGTGTGGCTAGGAGATCCTCCGGTTCACAGCCGGAAAATAAAGCGGGATACGCTTTGATGGCCGTCTAACACTGGCAGGCACACCGCCGCACACGTGGCTTGCTTAAAGTTAACTGTAGTTGGAATATCTCTAAAAAAAAAACTCCAACAAGGTATTGTGGATTTAAGTTGTATCATTTTAAATTGTAAAACATGTGGGCATTCAAAACGAGCTTGGACTTAGTCAGTACATGTCAAGCTGATAGTTCTTGCATTACATGTAGATATGGGCCGACTGTAACAACAACAACACAGATGACTGCGGCTTATACGAGTCTGCGGCTTATACTTACCAAAGTTTTTTTAAAATAGCAATATATCGTTAGTGTGGGTTATACAAGGGGGCGGGTTATTTGCGTGAAAATACAGTATATAACTAAAAAAAAAAAGTATTTTCATTCCAAACTTGTGAAAATTCTATGTGAGCTTCCAATCATTATTCTGGACCAATGTGACAATACTATTTGAAATAAACATGTCAGGCTGTTAGTGCTTATAAAATATTTTTTAGTTTACTTCAAGGTAAACACTGTACAGTTCATTTATTTACCATATACATAGTGGTGTAACGATTCACCGATATATCGATTTGTATCGATACATTTGTCCACGATACGCGTATCGTATCGTCACATCTGAATCGCGGTACGTTTCAAAGGGGAAGTAACTCTAAATTTGCCCAGAGTTATGGTTCTTGGCTCACTTCCACAAACTTCCTGTTGACCTAATTAGTAATTATGGCGGACAGCCCACATGTGAATATCGTGAGCGCACCGGCAGCGTGTAAATGAACAGTTTGGAGGAAGTTTGGGTTTTTAAAAAATGAAACAAAGGTTGTTGTTTGTGAAGCAAACCTGAACTATACGGGAAGCACAACAAACATGTTAACTCATTTGAAACGTCACCACAAGTCTGACAGTGCCATTGATGCCATCGATGTTCAACTTTCAAGTGACAACAACACGCCCGTATCTGCAACTGTCACGTTAAGAAGTTTCCTAAATCTCCGCGGTCCATTCTCTGTCACAAGGAAGGTGGAAATTAACCGGCTCATCACAAGATTAATTATTGATGATCTCCAGCCATTTCGAATGGTCGAGTGCAGTGGTTTTGCCAATTTAATTAAGCTGCTGGAACCAAGATATGTTGAGCCTTCCAGACAGTACTTTTCGGAGAGTATGTTGCCCTGTTTATACGAGGAAGTTAAAGCCAGTGTTCTGAACGATATCCAAAGGGCTGAATTCGTGGCACTAACAACAGATGGGTAAGATTTTTCGTATGATTGATTACAAACATCATCCAATAGAATATTAATGCCTCAGCAATGCTTCAGTATACTATAGACCTAATATTTTTTTTTAAATTCATCCTTTCTATTATATACGGACAATATTTAAAAATCCTTTCTGCTTTTGTTTATTTGTCATTTAATAAATGTGAAAAATATTACCCAAACAATAAATTAAAAAAATCTGTCATTAATTAATATGAGAGTATTATCATAATAAGAAGATCCATTTTCAATTCCTAAATTATTTAGATGAATAATAAATTTAATTTTTTTACCAGGAATTTAAAAAAATAATATGCAAGCTTAAATAATTAACATATTAATTCCATTTAATTTCAGATGGACATCTAGAGCAACACAGTCATACATAACAATAACTGCTCAATATATTGATGACACATGGAAATGCATATTTCTTTGATCAATTTTATGTGTTTCTTAAATTGCAAAGAAAAAAGATTTCAATTTTAGCTTGTGTGTCTTTATTTCTTCCACTAGACCAGTCTAACTATTTTTAAATGATAAAACATAAGACAAACTGTCAGTTTATTTCATGTGGCGTCCTATCTTTTGACTGAAGGGGTTGGAAACAGGAAAGTGTCGGTGTTCATTAACCACTGTTCACTGTGTATCTAGATACGATCGTATCGTGAGATTTCTCAAGATACTCAGGCCTAACTCCAAGAAGCTCAGACGATAGTTTTTGAGTTATTTTCTGTCGGGCAAAAACTTGGGTTTTTCCCTGTCAGGCATTATCAAAATTTCAGAAAAAGCAATAGTCTGAGACACTCCGGCTTTGTTGAGAAATAATATCATGGCTCATGACGGCTAGATGCTCATAACATACCACCCATATGCCCCATATACATGTAGGTGGTTTACTATTATTAAACAAAGCAACAATCAGAAAAATAAGATTTAAAAAAAATATTATTTTTTAAAACATTTTTTCTTATTGTCTTATAAGCAGGAAAATGTAATAAACACTTTAAAAAGTTCTAAAAAAAAGTAAACCTCCTAATATTTATTGGCCTAAACTGGCTCAAAATGCATTTCCAGCAATCTAGGACCCTTTGGCGGCCCCTGGACCCCGGCATAGTTTTACTATGACTATCAATTTGGACACCCTGTTTTCAAATCCTAGCTAAATGCCTGCCTAAGAGTGTTTCACTGTCACTCTCCGTCCTATAAAATGTAAAAAAATATTAAATATCATAGGAGAGTTACTTCTGGCACTAGTAGATGATCAGCTGATGATTAGGCCTACCTCATGGCATCAGTGAAAACGATTCCTGTTTTATGTGATTTTTTGCATTTTGTTGCAAAAGCTTCAACATAGAATCTGCTTTAATCGACCACTCTCACAATAAGTTATCCTTTTTCTCACACCTTTGCCGTGTATTTTATGTTTAAAATATATCCGTTGTTCTTTCCGTCATTTTTAAGAACTTTTATTTATTTTTATTTTCATTTTTAAATATCGTCAGGGGAACATCTGATCTTGGTTATCGTACCGAGTGTATATGAATTTGTCACTTGAAATTAACAGACGTTGGCTTTAAGGACACGCCGGAGGTTGCTCGCAATTTGCCATTGCTTAAAACTTATCAAATAAGTCATCACTTTCCTTTCACTGGAGCCAACCGCAGCATGGCCGAAAAAAAACATTTACAAGCACAGTGCCAGTTGACACATTTTTTTAATCGTTTTATTTTTATGACAGGCGAATACAGCCACATTTAATGCATACTTATGTAAGAAAAATGCTTAAAATACAAGTCTGCATATGTATTTATTAAATTGCTCACCTTCGGAAGAGAATTGAGGCCTTGGAATCCATACTGTTCACGGGGACTTCCATCCAGCTCGCCATTCCTTCTTGTTTACGATGTCTGCTTGAAATGATGTCATCGCGCAGGCGCAAATCAACATTTCGTGTCGGGTCACAAAGCCATGAGGTCAGCTTTAGCAATGACCTGCGTTACCATAATTTATCCAGAAAACAAAACAAGTTTCTTGACGTGTTTTCTTTGCAATTCGACAAAAGTCTGAATATAGTTTATTTGACAAACTATATAAGGCATTTAAATTGTGTTTTTAGTATGTACCTGTATACGTGATGCGAGTCATCTATAAGAATTAGAATTAGGCCTTCCACTGACTAACTTATGACATAACAGAGTAATGTGACTATTCCAGAATGAAGAAACTCCTGATGATGGTTTAACAATAAACCGAAATATTAAGTCAACATGAATGTTTCTTCATTCTTTGAAGTAGTCACTACTATATTATAGGCTTTAGGCCTATCGTCTTTCGAAGGTAGGCCTATGTAGGCCTATGGATTATAAATGTAGGCCTATTATAGGAGATGCGTCAGTAAAATAAGAAAAGGACAATTCATATTTACTATAGATTTATTAATGGTTGCTTATCGGGGAACATTATAACGTCGTTTTTAAACCATGGGACATGGGGTTTTGAAATAAACACACAAAGTGAAACATCTGTCGGCTAGGCCTATAGGCCCTAGGCCCTATATAGGCCTACTATGTTTGGATTTTCTATTAACAAATTCATAGGAAAAGATAACGGTTGAAGTCATCTATCTCAGTCAAAATTTGGTGTTTGGTGGAATACAATACGACCCAACACCATGATCACCTTAGTAAGAGGAAGCTACATTTCCAGTTTTAAGCTTTCCCGTAAATTTGCTTCAAGTTGTTATGTTCACAGAACATAGGCCTGTTTAAAAATACAGTTTAGAAACAATTATTGGCGATCAATTATTAGTGCGATGGTGATGTCGGATAGTCCATCATTTTAACATAACGAAGCAAGATTCTAACTTCGAAGCTAATCATTGAATTTATGTAGGCCCTATAAAGACCTATAGTGTGAACAACACATGTATTAATATCGTATATACAGCATAACGGTGACTATTATTATACCATCAATCACCTTAACAGTAGAAAAGCAACATTCCAGGTGTGGAGTTTGTTCATCATTTAGTCTATCTTTCATATTGT
>JAVFBZ010155966.1:3876-18504 GCA_032466195.1 Katharina tunicata | reverse complement strand
TATCCCAGCCAATAGGGCGACGGTTCAGGGGCCGGCTAGGCCCCGAGGCTTCGAAAATGATGTAGGCCGGAGTGACAATCTCAGCTTATTTTCATAATGAAATTTGGTCTAGCCTTGTAACAATGACTTGAATTTAAGCTTTGTATGAACTAAAACAACATAAATATTTTGGTGCAAAAAGCATCTACAAAAAATCGATAGATTGGTACTTTCAGGGATGCCAAACCCTCGAAAAATACAAATTTATTTTATCACGTACAGTGATATGACCTAACAATTGCATTTTACAGTGGTTTTGCTTTGAAACTTTTATAAAACATTTAAAACATTTAGAAATAATTTGTCATTGTATAAAAATAATATATTGTTGTGTCATGTGTAGTAAAAAATAATGAGCCCAAGTCACAAAAGAAGTTGACTTAGGCGTATAGTTCAAAACAAAAATAGGGCCTACAGTTGTTTAATAATTTTGATACATATTCTGTAATCATTGCTTAAATTACGATGTGCCTTTAAAAGGCTGTGTTATTCTTGTGGTTTGTTTGGTAGGACATATTGGAGTATGTGTGACCTGCTTTATTCACTCAGTAACGGTTTTCAGAAAACTTCTAATGCGTCCCTCTCAAGACTATTTCTGGCTTAGTCCATTTGGCAGTATTCTACATTAGTCCTATAAGTGGTAGGGGGAAGAGGTTTGGAAATTAACTCGGCTGGGTAGAAACTTAGTGTGTATAGTTTAATAATGCATGACACAGGACTGCACTGTCACCAATCTGTCTGCATTTGAAACAGTGTTGCTGTTTGATGACAAGCACTAGCCAAATTGCAGGCCTTAATATGCCAAAACTTGAATACAGAATATCAGTTCTTTGTTACGTCTACCATTTGCTTGATGGAATACTTTGTTCCTAGGGTTATAATGAGGAGGTATTATGCAACAAACGTTTGGATTAAATCAAAAAACAAGTTATTTTATGACCATATTTGAATTGCTTGTATAGATGTATGTGTATTGCGTAACCGATCGGTTTCGTTAACATTTTAGCCTAACTGATCAATTGGTTCCGTGAGCAAATTTGGCATAAACAATTTTTTGGTTAAGCCGGTGACGCAAATTTCGAGGCCTGCAAAAAGTCTGTGCACGGACGCTGTTTACTTTAATATACACATTTCTAATTGAAATGTTGTTGTATCATTTAGGAAGTGACCACTAATAAATTTTTTTGTTTTTAGGGATAACACTCTCTGACAATAAATTGTTTTTAAAACCAATTTTATTTACAGCATTTTTTTTATTTTTAGGAACCCCCCCCCCCCACCCCTAAATCTAAAGAAATGTTATATCAGATACATTATACATCTATACTGTAGTTATATTGCCAAAGAAGGGCCGTAACATGGCTCAGTAGGATGAGCTTTGGGTTGCTATGGGTTTGTATTGCGCTATCGGCCTTAGGTATATAACGGAAGTTTCAGGTGTCTGCAGAGATCGCAGGATGTTTTTAACGAGGTTTTTTTCCAACATGTACATGCACCACAGAAGTGAAATACCCTTGAGTATGATGTTATTCACCAATCAAATAAATAAATATTGTCAAAAGTTACTGATTCTAAAACTATCAACAATTTTGCTGGAGAAAGAAAAAAAAACCAAGAAACTATTTTAAATGAAAGGAATTTGCACTACTTTGGACAAAAACTCACTTGGTACAAACTAACCAATATAAGTTTTAAACAAAATTTTGACCCAGGCTTGAATTTGATCCTGAGAGTTGATCATATGTCACTAGCAGTTAATGCTGATCACAGGCCATCTTCTTGCAAATGACAAAAAATAATTCTAGACTTGATCATGCAAGCAAAATGTCAACACTTATTTTATAGAACAACAACACTGACCTTAGAATCCATGAATAAGTTTTCTGAAAATACAATGGCTAGAGTTTGGTAAATGTTAGCTCTATTTTATAATACAATATGAGAGATTTTGCTTACCTTTATGTTTGTAGAAAACCCTGCAGTATGTGAAGAGCTTTGTGAAGAGATTCAGCGGGGAAGGTGTAGCTGATGTCTTGTTCATGTTGCGAATTAACTTAGCTCGACCAAACTTCCACTCTGTGTCCGACTGCTGCTGGATTCGCTGATACGTGTCTGACATCATGGCAATCAGCAGGTTAATCAACACGATCAAGGTTATGATTTCATAGGTACCAAAAGTGATTTTCACAAGGATCATCACCCAGCTAGGAGAGCGGTACAGCAAGGGGAGATTATCTGGATCGACTAATCCAAATAGCGAGAAAAACAATAGTTCAAATAACATGTTAAAGTCTGCGTTAGATATTGGCTCTCCGCCACTACCTACACCGTCCCCCATGTCACTGGCAGGGATAGTTTTGGGGAATACAGGCTGATAAATAGCTGCTAAGTGACAAGTAAATCCCAACATAAATATGGCCAGAATCACAAGAAATCTTGTCAAGTCTTTCATCAAATCTCTGATAATGATAGCCCAAGGTCCAAATAAATGGTGGAATGAAAGAAAGTCTAACAGTTGTACAAAACTCAGCAGTAAGGCCCAGGCAAAGAACTGATTACGGATATACAAGCAAATAAGTCTGTTGTTTCCTTGGAGAGCAAATCCTACAATGTGTACTAAAACACCGATAGAACATATACCCAGACTGAAGACTCTGATCCATCCTAGACCGGCGCGATCTCCAGGATTGGTTAGTTCTGAAACCAGTAACCCGGACAACCAGGCCAGTAGAAGCCACTCCCATGGTTGGGGTATCAGGGAGCCGGCGTCTGGGATTGGTACAAGTGGATATACAACAGTTAGAAAAAATAACACGATTAAATACAGGTGAGAAACCAGGTAGGAGAGAAACTTAACGATGGGCACTTTGTTAAATCTATGTCTGAGTGGAAGAGAAAACACCAGCCATACTGGAGGCAGGACAAGAAATGAGCAAAATAACATCAGAATTTTCCAGTTCGCCCAGTTCAGATTCCCCATCCACACATCGGATAAGTATTTCTGTACTGAGGGGTGTGACACCACCTCTTTTTGTTCATTCTCAATTAACACATCTAAAAAGGGTGTTCCTCGAATGTCCATTGCTTTTAATAGTAAGCCAGCACTGTTAGAACTAGCTGCGATTGCAAGCAGATTTGTCGCCATTTCTTCACAGTAGTCGGCGGCCGTCAGCAGATCTTTAGAACGCTCCTTTTCTTTGATTGCCAGAACACGGAAATGCTTGGACAGCTTTGCAGCCGTGTCCACAGGAGCTGGTGATAATAGGATAAACTCCTGAATACTACGATTCTTGTTCATCTTCCCAACCACCATCAGGTCAAACACGAACTGAAAAAAGGTCAGAAAATATTAGATCAATCACAAATGATTGAGATTAAACACCAACAATGGCGATTTAGGTTTTCTGGCATCAGGCAATATATAATTCACTTCAAATTTCAAGGATCAATTCCATGTTTTAAGAAAATCACTCCCTACATTTGTTTATTCCAAGAGAACTAAAATAATGGCCATGATCTTTTATTATAAGGACCAATTCTGATCCTAAATTCTTTGATAATGATGATTCTTTATTTCAAGCTCACTTGAAAGTTCATTTGAATAGACAGAAATAAACTTGAACATAACATGTGTAAAGGATTCATGTATTGCAATTATATTTACAAAATTTGAAGAAAAAAAATTTGAAAAAGAAAAATATGTAATAGAATGAACCTTAAGGTTAAAAGTCATTTAGTTTTATAATTATCACCAAAACAAAATCTTAACCAAATTGTTTGAAAATTTTTCTATTAAATGTACACACATGCATTCTATGAAAACATCCATATGTTGATGTGTTGCCAGTGACTGGTTGATTTTCAACAGCATTAACACCGGCACTGTCACCATAGAAACATGTCAACCACCATTCAAAATACCAGAATATAGAGGTTAACCAATGAGAGCCAGTGTGTTACGATGAATATCATCCAGGTCTGATATGTTAACAAAACAATTTATTTAAATTAAAAGATGAGAGTTATATTCATCATAACACACAGGCTCTTGTTTATTAATCTTTTTCTCACACTACACATTTTAATAATATTGAGGTGATTTTCGTGTAGAAATCTTTACATTTTGGAGTGATTGGTCTGGATACACATTGTTATGCATGTGCACCTGGCAACTCATAGAAGACAGCGACTGCAACAAAGTATTGACATTGTTGACATCACAATATCCAAGACGTCAAAAATTTGATGTCATCTCTCTTGCTGTATTTATTATATATTATTTCACAATACTCAACAGCTTTAGAGTGGGATTATCGGTTTGTAGTTTCAGAAAACAAATCTATACAACATGTATCCATCTGTTTACCTTTTTATCTTCCATGAGATGGTATGTGTTATGGTCCTGCCTCATGAGGTAACTGAGGGTCTCAGAATGGGTGGAACCAGCTGAGTAACAGATAGGAACTTTGCCGTCCTTGGTCTCAAACTTTGAGGAAGCTCCAGTCTCTGTGAGAAGCTTGACAACGTTCAGATATCCAGCCTTGGAAGCAAAGTGCATTGCCGTCCAGCCGTTCTGTGAACACATATATTCAATTAATAAAAAAATAAAAAAATAAAATTAAGTCCAAATATTTTTGTGTCGTTTAAAAAGTGACCGTTTACAGAGTTTTCTTTTATAACCACTCCCTGATACTGGACCGATTCTAGTTCAGAAAATTTTGCAGGCTGAGACCCTTGCCGGAATCAAACCCTCGACCATCAAAGTAAGGCACCGAATCGTCAGCAGTAATTGAACTAGAATATGTTCAGTATCATAGAGTGTTGTACCAAAGAAATGAAAACTCTGTTAAATTTATGACATTTTTAGCTAGTTTTAAGCCTTGTCAGCTGAACATATTTGAAATATAATTATTCTCTCACCTTATCACAGGCGTTGATATCAGCCCCCTGACCCAGTAAGAGAGCCACCATATCCAGGTGTCCGTTAGCAGAGGCGAGATGAAGGGCTGTACGACCACGTTTATCTTTCATCTGTATCTGCTGGGTGGACTTACTCAACAACAGACTGACCACAGCCGTGTGACCACTCTGGGCAGCTAGATGTAATGGAATGGCACCCTACAGGAGGCCATACAACAAATACATTAATATAATTTACTTACATGTACTTTTATTCATTTGATTGGTGTTTAATGTCATATTCAAGGGAATATCACTAACAGTGTTAATGACTACTCTACATTGCCAATCTGTGGCGAGAAACGGGGACTTCTTCTTCATATGGTGATCATTTTTACCAAATGATTTCAATATCTCCCCATACACAGCAAAGGTATGAAGCAGACAACAAATCTACATGTATGGTGCTTAACCTTTGACCTTTAATTGTGAAACTTTTGACCTTTAATAGTGACCTTGACCTTCAAACTGGTGACACAGGTTTCCATGTAGCACGTAACATACTGTTGGCAAATGGTGATCACTTTTACTTAATGATTTAAAAATCCCAGCATGCATAGCTTGATACAAGCATATTATTTATGCCACACATACGAACACGCACACAGGGCAGGTTTAACAGAATATACTATATGACCTATGTTCATTTATTTCACAATATAAGAAATAAATCCACATGCCAGAATGTTATAAGTGGTTATTTAGTGCCGAGTGAACAAAAATAATTGTCCTGCATGGGGCTGGGGGTAGTTTCATGAAACTTTGTACGCAAATTTTTCAGCGTAAATGACGTCACCTGTTGGAAGTTTAACCTGGGATGACGTCATTTACGATGAAAACTTTGAGTACAAACTTTTATAAAAACTACTCGCTGATAGAAGAGCTCACCTGTATTTGTGTGGTAGCATCAGCCTGTATTCCTGGGTAGTTGAGGAGAAGACGAACTAAACCCTCGTGTCCTGATTGGGAGGCCAGGTGAAGGGGGGTGAATCCCCACTGGAACAACAAAATGATGACATTGCATTAATTGCTGGTGTTAGGTGGTAAACCATTTCGCAATCTCCACAGCTACCTGAAACTTTCCTGGTGTATCTAAGGTCGACAAATGGACCATAACTTATAAGTTGTATGCGGTATAATGAAGGGGCTTCAGCAATTTAATGCACAACCAAAAACAGGAAGCAGCCCGGAAAAAAAAAATAAAAAAATAAAATAACATGAAATCTCACAGAGGCATCATTTCTTTTATAAAATCCTGTGCATTGATACATAGTTTGTGAGTATTTTTTAAACATTTATTAAATCTGTAGAAGTTGGCACTAGGTTTGATATATCGATGTTCATTAAGTCTTCACCTTCATTCAAATATAAAGAAATCAATATATTTAAAAAAGAACATTAATCAAGCAACCAATCAATGAATCTATTTATTTGGTTGGGTTTTATTATGAAACGCAAGAGATAATTTTACTATTAGCATGGTAGTTGTGGTCTGCTTAAGTATAATTATAATAAGATTTTAAAATTACCTCTGCACCCAGTTCCTTCATGCCCAATCCATCGCCACCCACAGGGGGTTCACTCTTCACAGTGGCTGAGACCTTAGTTAACATCTCTCTGATAAAGTCTGTCTGCCCATAATGGGCAGCCACGTGAAGGGCAGTTAATCCAGTCTATAGAGGACACAAATAAAACACAGAGTAAAGCTAGAGGGCAAACTAGAAATGAATAAGGTTTTTCTATTTCTCTATCTATGAAACCACATTGGAAGGAAATAGTTAGCAATCCACTCAAAATATAATGCACTTTGGTTGCACCTTATTATAAACAGATGCTGACAATGTTCATGTTTTTAAAGTGTTAAATTGTCAGTCCATTTGCTCATCAGCCAATTTGTGCAATGTATTCAACATAGGGGGTAATTAACATAACCAATCAAACTATTTTTAAATATATATTTGCAAAATAACTAGATTTGTCTTAATGAATTAGAAATGAATTATTTTAATTTACTTCTAACCTTTTTACTGGTGATTTTCCAAGACACCTGTCCTTTGAGAGGCTCAAGGATGTTAACATGACCATAACGAGCTGCCAGGTGTATGGCTGTCATACCCTCCTGAAACATACCCATCAACAAAACCAAAATTATAATTTTTTATATCGAGTACAAAATTATCAAAATGTCAAAAGCCTTTCTGATATGAAACAGAACGAATGAAGACTGCACAGTTGATGGAATATTGCCAACTTTGAATTTGAAGAATTGTATAATACTAGTGGATGGGATTTTCAAAATTTTTGGCAAGAAAATATGTATAGAGCAAGTTGCTGTAATGAGATATTCCAAATTTTGAGAACAAGCATGGCTGAAATAGAGTAAAACTATTCCAAATTTTGAACATAAGCACGATTCAAACAGAATTAAGAACAAAGTGACTTGATGTTCCACATATTGAGTATCACCCTGATTCGAATGACATACAACACAAGTTGCTTGGTTGCAAATCCTTAACACTAGCATGATTGAAATAGCATACAGCACAAGTTGCTGGGATGCTGCGAATCTTTAACACTAGCATTGTACATTTAAAAAATGGGAAAAAACAGAAAGGGTGGATGGATAATACCAGCCGCATACATACAGCATTCTCATCAGTAGCAGAAGCTCCAGCCTCTAACAGGGCTTTAACCACCTCTTTATGGCCGCCTGCCGCTGCCAGATGTAAAGCTGTGGAGTTGTTTGTCTGAAAATGATAAAGTAGTTAATGTTTACTAGTTTATTAGTGTTTTCACACGAGTCCATATTTGTAGGTAAATTTATTAAAATTCATAGGTTTATTCATAGAAGAATAACTACATACTTACTACATGTATATGATACGTACATGTACATGCATGAAGACTGGCCATAGTTCCATTACATTTTTTAAAAAAACTTTAGGTATATTTGAATCTTACCTATTGAGGCTAACATTGATTTAATAAACTTTTCATTTCAAATCTCGCAGGAAATTTTTTTTATCACTGTGAAGGAATTTCTGATTTATTATAATAAATAAACATCAAAATATGCTTTTGATTTGTTGCAATTATGTAAGTATGATTGTGTAAGCATGATTGTGTAAGCATGATTGTGTAAGCATGATTATTTATTTGTATGGTTATTAACAACATGTATAATAAAGGTGATTTTGTTAATATCAAAGCGATGTTTTCTGGTGACGTGGTGACCTTCATAGTCAACAGCTAGATAGGCCTATCAACCCAAAGATCACCATACTGGCGCCAGGACAACTAGAGTGATGCTTCACCAACACATGATAACCCCAAACAAGACAAACACTAATTGTACTTTTTGCAAGGTTAAGGATGTAGCATTGTTTGTACTTCCCTTGTATTATCTTCAAGTATACCCACCCTATTTCTGGCAGTAGTAACAACCACTTTGTTAAACCTCATCAGTTCTTTGATCACAGCAACGCTGCCTTTATCAGCAGCAATATGAGCACAGGTCATTCCATTCTGCAAGGAAATACAAGGCAAAATTATTACACTTTTTTTTTTATTACTTAATGTGTTTAAATAATAGTTATAGATTTATGGTAAAATAATGAATCCTTATCCCAGCAAGATTCATAAACATTAATAATGTGATCTACATGGATTGTAATAAAGTATACAATTTTTTGATTTTCATGGCATTTTAAATCATGATAAAAACAGCCTGAAGCACACAAGATCTTATGATTGGTTTGATTTGATTTGAAAAGGGTTTAATGCCGTACCCAAAGTTGTTTCACTTATATGACGGCGTGCCAGCCCAATTGATGAAGGAAACCACCTTAAACGATGCTAACAACATGAAAGACAGCACAAAACATTTACAAGACATTAACAAAACAGGACACCACAACAAATCATTATCCTGTACCCCTTAGCTCAGAGAGCACCAGAACACCGGAGGTCCCCACCCAACCACCAGCAGATCTTATAACTGACGTTAAAACCCTGTACACAAAGGCACTTCACTTGTATGACCATGGCATTTTTCAAAAGTCAGCAAGGACACCAACGCAACCAAGTAATGTAATGTTTCTTTTAATATGTGTTACCTCTTTTTGGAAAGATAATCGTTCTCCATTGCTTAGTATTACAGTACGCATGTAAGCTAAAATTATACTGCCCTTAGACGAAGGACCAAGATCTTATAAAAACAGAACAGTGAGAGGAAACTTCCATTCACAATAACAGTGACACATAATAATTACAGCAACAGGAAATGCCTCAAAAGAAATTAAAGAAAATAGACAGACTAATTTTTTTCACCATGAAAAGTAAAGTTGTACAATTTGTTATACAAAAGTTGTAGAGTCATTCAGGTGCTACAGTTATTAACGGAGATAGAAAATTCCAGTTTTAACAATACAAAAGTAATTCTAGAAAGTAAAATCAAACTTAGTATTCACACAATTTAATATCATTTATAATTTAAAACAATATGAATTTTTTCTCCAAAATTTGAAAAATAACAATTCTCGATCAAACATTAAAGTGATACATACACTGTAGAAAGTAGTTCCACAGATCAACTTTAATTCAAATAACATAAAATAAGAGAAACACTGAACACGGAACACAGCTTTCATGTCATCTAATTTAAAAAAATAACAAATTCAACTTTGCATGCAATTCCAATAAATATTTAGTGCACAACATTAACTACTTACTTCATCCTGTGATAAATAAACAAATAAAATATAAAGTTTATTGTAAATTTCAAAATAGCTCAGATTTTTTATTTTTATTTTATTTATTTTTATTTTTTTAAAGAATTCAATCCAGTTATAATTTTACTTCAAGATCAGGTGCAAATATTGTATAAATTTCCAAACTGATACCTTCATATACAAATGATTAAATTGACAATATCTGCCACTTTATTAGCTTGATAGTAGTAGATAAAAATCATCTATTTAAATAGGATTTTAAACACTGAAGAAAAAAACTAACAATCTTAGCCAGTTACACATTTCTGTTACACATTTCAAATTCAGGTTTTATATTAACCTCAATCAAATTAAATTTTAAAAATAAAACTTACAGTATTAGCCAGTGTGACAAGTTCAGGTTTATGTTTGAGGAAGAGTTTGACGACATCTGAATGATCATTCTCAGCTGCCAGGTGGAGGGGAGTCTGTCCGTGCTAAAACACAGAGAACAACAGTTGTTTACAACATATAATAACAGTCCAAAACAAAATAAGTATCTTTTAACATTCTATAAAACGTTCAACAAATTGGTAAAGGCTGAATCATTAAAGAATATCAGTGCATCGGACCATTATTATGACACTTAAAGTACCTTCAGAGGAATGTTTTTTTAGGATAGGTGTAAAATTTGATATAATAATTTGTGTACGTGTTTAGGTGATCAAATGAGCAAAGCGGAGCAGATAAACACTATTCTTTATGAATGCAGACCTATACATTATTTATCAGAGAAGCTTTGCTCGTAACAAAGGCATTAAAGAAGATCAAACTATTTCCCCGAACAAAAAAAAGAAAGAAACAGGGCGGGGGTCGGGGTCTGGTTTTGTTGAAGCTGATTTAACGCCCAAACTTTATCTTAAATAGCATCTGACATAATAATACAGAGCAATATAGGTAACACTGCTTTGAAGAACAGATCAAACGTTATTTACGGATGACAATGTTTGTAACATACTCTCGAAAATGTTACTGCTGTCCATTAAATTCAAATTTGTAAGAGATCGTTATGTGAAATTAAGTACTGATATCTTACTTCATCCATGGCGTTGGCATCGGCCTTCATCTTGAGTAGAGAGCTGCACACTTCCATTCGCCCATTTTGTGCAGCCATGTGCAAAGGCGTCTTTTTAGCCTGATGACAAAACAAGCATTCATCATACAAGTTAAAAACTTAATTTGGTTGATTAAATTTAACTCTTATATTTGAAAACATGTATTTAATTGACAAAATTAACAGTAGCACAACTTTGTATTATGCATATTGAGCAAAAATGCCTCTGACTTTTTCATAGCTTTTTTAAAATAGATATTCAGTTTCAAATTACAGAAATATTACAAATTACCTATGTGTAATATTTGGTTGTTGTTTTGCGTGGTTCTGCATTATTGTTTCCAACATATAACATCTGAGAAATAGGTAAGTATGAACGAAACCTTGCAAAGTCAGGAAGAAACTTTCTCAGCAACAGTAAAAATGACTGCCGGCAACTTTACAATATTGGAATATGGTTTCTTTTACATTTGGTAGATTTCACATTCATGTTTCATTACCAGTACACGTCTATTGAGTCCTTTCTGCTGTGACATCAAATCAGTTTTTAATTAAGTTCAATAGAAATTGTTTTCCAGAAACATAAGGAAGTCTTACCAGTGAGAGAGCATCAATACTGGCCCCATGGGTTTCTATAAGTAATCTGACAAGTCTATTAAACCCATTCTGTGAGGCCAGGTGGAGTGAGGTTAGACCTTGCTTAGATTTAGCATTCACAAAAGCTTTATGCCATAATAACATGTCTGCTACTTGATCATGGCCATTCTCGGATGCCAGGTGTAAAGCTGCTTTGCCATGCTGCAAAAACAATCAAACAATTCAGACTTAATAAATATAGGCCAACTAATCACAGCAGCAAATTCTTAACAAGATATGAGCTAAGATAGTTGATGTAAATTGTTGACATGGTAGGTCTTTGGGCAACTTTGTTGTCACTCATTTTGCTGTTCTATAGATCTGCATCAAAAGTGCGGACTACTGGAATATAATTCTACACATTTCAGGTTTACTTTAATCTCAATCTTATTTTAGAAGTTAGCTCACAAAATAAATAAAGGCTTATAATTTATTAATAATTAAATAAATCAATTATACCTCATCGAAGACATCAACTCTTGCATGATTCTGTAAGAAAATTCTAACAATCTCCAAATGACCCTGTTCACTGGATATTAACAGGGGAGACCATCCATTCTGAAACATAAATAATCTCCTTTTATTAAATACGACAAACACAAAAGAAGCCACACACCCGAGAACTAATCCCTTGTTCATAGTGATTGGGATGTTATGGTTCCAATCAAGACAGTTTCCATGATAGCACATTTTACCAGACTGGAAACTACAGATGGTCATATATAAATTATTTATTATTATTTTAATTATTCCTCAATTCACTAACATTGATAGAGAGATGAGAATGGCTACCTTTGCCTGTTTATTAACTGCCATTTGTAATTTAGCGGATCCAATATGATGAACAATCTCCAACAGAATATCTTCATTACCAGCCCGGGCACAATAATGTAGGGGAGTCTCATTGGTCTGAAATTATACAGATAATTACATAAAATCAATAACTAGGTCATACAATAAATAATGAGATAATTAGTTTAAAAAAAGATACAAGAAACCAGTCTTTTTTCATTACCCTAAATCCTCAGCACATTCCACCCCTTTACCACTTAACAAACTACATGTTTGCAAAGGCTAAGAAGTGCAGAATTAAATTGAGACTTCAAACTAATAGGAAACAAAATTGGAATTCCAAACTTATGTATTCAATGAATTATTTAAAACTTATTCCCTTGATAGTTGAATTTGTTGAGGATTTAGGGCAACCACAATGTCATCAGTTTTATTAGTTTGGAAACTTCTTATATGTACCGGTATGTGGTTAACTTATCTGCCGTTTTCTTTATGGTTATCAAAACAATCAGAATGACACATACACAATCTCACGTGACAAATAAATCTTGGTATCTCAAATAAAAGAGCTGCTGCACCTTACAAGTTTATAGTTGCACCCAAAAGTTTCTTGTCTTTTAGTAGGCTCAAGAGATGTAGCCATCCAGTCAACGTGTACTAGGTCTGTATGATGTATTAAGGGCTTGAGAATTTATATTGTCTGATCTGTTGAGCTACAGCTGTATTGACTAAGCCAGAGAGCCCGAGAACTTACCAGTCTGCTTTGTATATTGGTATCCCCGTCATGGTGTAAGAGTAATCGGATCAGATCCGTATCCTCAAACTGGGTGTGCATCTGCTTCTTCTTCACCTCAGCAGCACAATGGATGGCTGTTTCTCCTTCCTACAACAACATCAACAGTAGCAATATGTTTTACACGTCAATACATTCAAATGTATATGAATATAAATCAAAATATGAAGAAAAAAAATGAATATAAATGAAGTCCCTGAGAATTATCTAGATTTTTGGCTTTTAATTAATAAAATATTCCTATGGCAGCATGAATACCCTAAAAAACGGGCCCTAGCAACTATTTGAGACTATAAGAAACTAAAAATTGCTTAACAGAAATGGTAAAATAAATCCAAGTGAGTTATGCTCAACTTGGAAGTCTTTCAAATGATTTTCCAGCACCAATCCTGTAATGAAGTTCAACCTTGTCATAAATAATTCTATGGCATATGAAATAAAAAATGTAGCATCATGATGAATAAAAATGTCTAAATTGCATTTTCATTACAAGTATTAATTTTCTGTTTCATTTTTCTACTGTATACTTGTTTAAGTCGCAACAAACCTTCATGTATTGTTGAACCCTCTTCATAACATAACATGCCACAAGGTCTTATGCAATAAACTGATTTATTCTTTAAAGTGTTTTGGGAAATCGGATCTGTAGGTTATCTCCCTTGGGAAAATAAGTTTCACCCATAACCAGGCTTCTCACAGAATGATGCCACTTTTACAAAACTTGTGCTTATTATGACTCGTTAGCTGAACCGCAGAACAAATCATGATTATTTTGAATATAAACTCTCTTTGAATTTATCTGATTAAAATCCTCTTTGTATTGGATCGACGAGCCAGTAAGTTTAACACCACAAACTGGTTATTTTATGCGATTATTGAATGGTCAGGATGTAAAACTGAGGCATGGTTTCTAACAGTGATAGCTATAAATCGGCTCTTTAGGTAACATTTCTATGTTTTATAAGCGTGTTTCTTTTAACCAACTTTCATATAACTGTGTTCGACTGTTCATTTACAGAGGATATTGCAATGACCTCAGCATCATTATTAAGATCAATAATACTGTTTTTCTTTGCTGTTAAAAATTTAGGAATCTTACCCAGTTTTGTTGGTTGACCAGCATGACGGCATCAATTTTGGATCTGTGGACGGTAACAAACTGCAGTAGTTCTGTGACCACGTCCAGGTGACAGTGACGTACAGCCACATGGAGGGGCGTCTCTCCAGCCTGGTCATAACAAATACACAGGTGTGTGCATTAAGTCATTTAATCAGAGCAATGTCACAGGTGTGTGCATTAAGTCATTTAATCAGAGCAATGTCACAGGTGTGTGCATTAAGTCATTTAGTCACAGCAATGTCACAGGTGTGTGCATTAAGTCATTTAGTCAGAGCAATGTCACAGGTGTGTGCATTAAGTCATTTAGTCAGAGCAATGTCACAGGTGTGTGCATTAAGTCATTTAGTCAGAGCAATGTTTAAGGTGTGTGCATTTAGTCATTTTGACACAGCAATGTTTAAGGTGTGTGCATTAAGTCATTTAGTCAGAGCAATGTTTAATGTGTGTGCATTAAGTCATTTAGTCA
>JAVFBZ010155944.1:0-13848 GCA_032466195.1 Katharina tunicata | reverse complement strand
TGATTAATAGTAGATTGCAAACAGTGTGTGGTCCAAACAGTCTTAGGTTCAAACAGTCTGGGGCCGGTTGCTCAAAGCAGTGTTAGCCGCTAATACCAGATTAAATCTCTAGCAGCATTAGAGATAGGCCTTTAACATGGCGTGAGGTCATCTAATCTAGGATTTAATTTAATACTGCTTCAAGCAACCGGCCCCTGAGCGCCAACTATTGTGAGATCCCACAATCTTGGACTTATTTAACTAGTGCTTTGTACAACAAGTAGATGGTTATGGATCTAGTATTTAAACTTATTTAACCCCATTAGCCCGTGGGAATAAGAAGATTTTGTAAGCTTGTCATGTCGCACATTGTTCTGAGGGTTAGTTTAGGGTTGATTGATACTTAAAGAAAATCAGAAATTATATCAGGTTTTTCTGGACAGACTTACCGAGATTCTTGTTTAATTCCTCATTAATTTACCTAAATATACTCAAACTTCATTTAAATATGATAATGTAAAGAATCTATAAATAACCTTCCATGTTGGTATCTGGGCAAGCTGATGGTCATTGTGGTAAACTCAGTTCTTTCCTGTGGGTATGTCCGGTGTTTGCCAGTATTAATAGCGGCGCAAAACCCCAACCAATCAATCAACCAATACTACACCATCCGTCTTTAATATAGCCAGATGACCTTCGTTTGGCATAAAACAGAAAACAAACCCATTGGATCTGACGCTTCTTTCCCTTTAAGAATAAATCTGTTAGTAGAAATCTGTAACAAGTATTCAAACATAAATTTCAACTAAGCTATTATAAATTTGTCAAATGTGTAAAACGAAATATTTGAATTTGGAAATTTGGTATAATTTTTGTAGTTAAAATTGTCATTGAAATGACCTTGTTTTCAGGATCTGTTGTGACACCACTTTCTCTGTCTGGTTCCTCTGTAAACGACTCCAGCTCCGATTCAGAGTCCCAGTCAAGTAAGTCAATCAATCAATCAATCAATAAATCAATCGAATACGATTAGTAATGTCAACTTTTAAGTCATGTTTTTTTTTCGAGAAAATTCTGAAGAATATTTCAGTAATGAAAGTGAACATTTAGTTTTAATGTTCTCCCAAAAGGGTGCAAGGGTTGAGAATATATCAACACCCAAACTAAAATAGACTCGTACCTTTCTCGAGATTGAGAAGCATGCTCGACATTATAGGGACAATGATTTGATTCTCTTATTTAGAACGATCAACAGCAACAAAGTGCAGGGATAAATTTTAGCTTAAAAACATGGTTTCAGTGTTGTCAGCAGTCACTGTTACATCCTCTGCAGCATCTTTTATGGTCACAGATTCTGCCATATTGTCGACCTTTGAAGGTCGGGGCTTGGGGTGGATGACCTTGAACGGCTCGATTTATGGGAAGAAGAGCTGCTTGATTTGTGATTTAAACATTTATCTTAACCAAAAAATTTTGTAAATCGTACATGGTAATTTTCAATTGTCCTTTTCTGTTTTATTTATAACAGGCAGTAGGAAACGCTATGGGAAAATTTTCTAACATTTAGAAAATTAGCTTTTTTTGTAAATATGTAAATAAATAAATAAAATTAGATATAAATAAGGCAAAGAGGTTTTAAAATAATTTGTTAAGAAATTAAATAACTTATATTTTTAAATGCAATTGTGTGTAAATTAATTTATTTTTTAAAGTTTAAAATATGACATTTTTTAACGTACATGTTTATTTTCTGTTTTAAGTTAGTTAGCTTTCTACAAAATTGTTTTATTATTTCTCATTTTGACTTCTACTACATGTATTTTATTCCTCTTCTATAATAGATAAACTGGGAATCTTTTAAAGAAAAGTTAACATTTCTCCCCTATTTCAAAAAATAGAATAAACAATAAAATGATATAGTTATGTGTAAAGGTTACTCATATAAACATAACTTTTTGTTTTTACAATTTTTCTGTCTTTTTTTTCTCATTGAAATAAAAAAGGAGTCTACTTTAGATAGTAAATATTGTGCTTATGATCTCAACGTTACTTAGAATGTCAGCAAGTCTGTGATAAACTAGAAATTAATGCTCAATTGAAGTAAAACTATTGATAATCAATGAAGGAGATGTAAGTCTTAATTTTTAGGAAGAAAAAAATTGCTTGATGCAAATTTATTGATTCTTCATCCACTATAAAAATAAGTCCCTTAGCCCAAAACAAAACAAGAAATGTCCAGTAAGGAGAAAAGAAGTTCTAAAAGAGATTTAAAAAATTAAGGTAAATTAAGATAATCAATGATTAATCAAATTTTACTAATATAACTTAAAGTGTTTTAATTATTTCAACAAATTCATATCACTATCCAATAAAATAGGTTCAAATTTGTGCAAAAGTGCAAAAACAAAATTAGTGTAGAAATATGTTATTAAGCTTAGTAAAAATATAATAAAAATTCAATATGACTGAACTTACTCGAAATCCCCATTGCCATGGAAACGCTACAGCTGACCAATCAGAGAGGTTAGGTATATTTTTGTTATCACCTGCCCTAACATGCACTTGTGACCATCCCTTTTTCTGATTGGCTAATATTAACATTTGGTGTTGGGTCTCAGCTAAATCATTGTCTCCCTTGACGTTTTTAAGTTTCAGTATTTCAGTGTTGTGTGTATTTGTACTGAACACGATTGTTTGTATTGCAGTTCGGCCTTAGAGTATGTCGTTTAACACCGATCAGCTATTTAATTGAGCAACTTGCAGGAAAATAACTGAATTAACATTTGAATGCAATCCAAACAAAAATATTGTGGGACATGAACACACTGGTGTTCCTTTGTCCTTTTTTGGAGGCACTCTGTCGTATGGTTTGATCGGATAAAATATACCAAGAAGAAAGGAAAGAAAATTTAAACTGGAAAAAGAAACTGGTTAGCTTGACACAATATAAAAAAGTATATATATTTGGCTTCTTAAACTAGCTTTCCTTTGAAACAGAGCATTTTTTATTATTATAAAGATGACGACTTTTTATCCAAAGGCATGCCCATGTTTGGGTTTTGTTTCAAGTTTGTGATAACGGGTATTTTCTGAGCTGAGGAATTTGAATTCATTTTAAATCAGAAAAATGAATCTTTTAGTGAAAGACGCATCAAGTGTATCCATTGCAATGTGTAAGCTTCATCCCCACTGAAACGTTAAGGCTTGCTTAAAGAAGAAAAACCGGCGCTTCCCCTACTGCTAATCACACACGCTAAAAATGTTGTTATTTGGTAAAAACCACTATGTCCATTGAATCAAGCCTACTGTTAGTTGCACAAATGTCCGTGCTGTTGTCTCTAAAAACAAAACCGTGCTTGTAACATTATCTCACAAACAAAAATCTGTGCTGTACTTTGGTTTCTATAAATAATATAAAGGCCTTTTTTTCAAGAAATTTAAACATGGTGTGGCTACTTGCACGTACATGTACTTTCATGCTCTGAAACGCCCAAAAAATGTTTCCTTAAATCACACTGTAGTAACACCCTTTTAGTTTCCACAAACAGCAAAATGCACTGTGTGGCTATTAAAAATTCACATCTTCGTACTCAAAACTTGCAAAGCTTACATTAGCATTTTTAAGATGAAAATTATTTAAATAAAATTGCTTCCCCTGCCAAAAACATGCCTTTAAGTTCAATAATGCATTGTGGGTATTCTAATTGTAATGATTTTGTCCAATATCGCCTGCTGGTGAGCCAAATTTTATGAATGTCTTTTTTATGTGTTGTTGTGTATCTAACAAATCGAGTCATTGTACATGTAAGTTAACAATTGTTTAAATTCTTGTTGAATTGTCTCGAACACTTAAACTGTCTTGTAAAATGTTGTAATCAATTAATTCTTAAAGATTTCATTAACCTTCAAGATCTCTTTTGGTTAAAGTTAATCTGCACTACCATGACAACCTGTTCTGGATGCATTGCGTTGTCATGGCAACAAAGGTCATATGCAGCAAAAATTGCATTTAGAGAAAAACACTAATAAAGTCTCATATTAACGGCATGTTTTAGAATAAAATATAATAGTTGAAAGTACCTTTGAATTTTATTATTTTTTTATTGCGTTACCTGGAAACCACAAATCCCCTGCTTACTTCCCCTTTGTCTTTCTTGTTTGCGGGGTTAAAAATGATGATCAAGTTTGGACAGTTGTCAACTTTGAGAACTAGTACCAAACAGTTCTTGTTTAAACAAAGAAAATGTTCACCCTTATTAACAACAGCGAATTTTAATATTATCGATAGATTGCAGTTTTTGATTTACCTATAATTGTTAGCTTGAAAATTCATAAAATTAACAACTTGAAGATAATGTTACGATATGTTAACATTATTCTTTGACATTCTAAGCAAGAGGCAGTAGTCTGATACAGTTATATAACCAGCCTTGATGAATTTTACTTTGGAAAGATTGCAAGAATCTATTTCCGTAACAAGAATCTAAAACAACAAAGTCTGTTATTGTGAAAAAAATCTGAAACTGCGAATAGGTCCATAGTTTATCTTGATATATAAACTTCATTTAATTCATCGTCAGGAGAAATATTTAAACTGAAGACAAAGTAAAGTCGAAACATTGCGACAAACTATGGACCTATTCTGAGTTTCTTTACTGCATTATTATAATATGTTCAGCTGTTGAATGGATCATCAACCAAGTTCTGAAAGAAATCGCTTTATTTTACAGATGTCAAAAATCTTATATATCAATTGAAAAGACAAAATTGTAATTTTTTTGCCAATTACAAAATGGCACCTGTCATGTGTAAGTGGGTACTTTTCTCTAACAATATGTCTGATTGTATTTTGTTCAGGTTGGGGATCAAGTGGATGTTCAAAAACTGAGGAAGAAAGAGGTGAGTATCTTTACTTTAGACAGTGCTTGGCATCCTCTTCATGTGCCCTCTGGGCCGCTCCTCCGTTGTGGAGCGTCGGACTACGGAACCTCTTTACTGTACCCAGAATAGGTTCGCTCCCCCTTGTGGACCTTAGGTATATAAGGGAAGTTTTCCGGTGGCTGCGGAGTTCACGGGGTGATTTTTACTAGTTTCTTCCCGGTTTTCCACTATACACCGGCAACGCAAATTATTAAGATTAGTAAGTCGTCAAATAGGTAAAATACTCAAATAGGTGAGTCCACGTTAAACACCAATCAAACGAACAAGCAAATCCTGTGCCCTATAAGCTCAGGGGTATCATGAAGCTGATTTGTTGTGGTGTTGTGATCTATCATTATTGCTTGTTGACAGATATGATATAATAGTGTTCTTCCATTGGGTTGGCACCCCATCTTTTGAGTGAAATAACTTTAAGTACAGGGTTCAATGTCAGACAAACAAACACTTAATGTAGAAACAGATTAATATAACCAAACAGAACATAGGAATAGCAAGTGAACTTTGACCTCAGATTTACTTATTACATATATTAAATAATAAGATCAACTGAATATTGCGTTAAGTTCATACCAGTTGAGTTCATGTTGATATTTAGTTTTCTGTTTTCTGTTAAAAGTTGTCTGGAATCAGTCTACAGTGAGCTTAAATATGAGACACCCTTTAAGAAAGCTTCAATATTCAGCGTTTCTTTTCTTACAAGTCTTTATATCTTTTATATATCTTTTTTAATCCTTAACTACTTATGTTTTCCAGGAATGTTTCCTGTTTTAAAGCAGGTTTAAATGTGATTTATCAGTTCACTTCTGCCTTCTGCTACATTACAAAAACATGATTAAGATGGGTATATTGATAAGCGACGTGCCCTCTGGCTAAGGGCAGTATGTTTCTAGATTATATTCATGCTGTCGTACTTAGCACTGGAGGAACATTATCTTTCCAATAACGATAACATTAAAGTGACTCCCCATTGTTTTGTTGCGTTAGAGTCACCGTCTACTGTTGGATACACCGCCATCATATAAGTGAAATACCCTTGAACAGGGCGTTAAGCACCAATCAATGAATCGCTTAGCCACATTTCAGCCTAAATGCTAAGACATTTTCAAGCAATGATTACAAATCTCAAAAGGAGAATATGATATTCTGTTGAGATTTGTAATCATTGCTTGAAACAGTGTTAGTATCTAAGCTGAAACCTCTCTTATCAATATACCCATAAGTTGAAATCAGCCATCTTAGTCATGTTTTTGTTATGTGTCCAGCTTCTGAAGGTCGCGTAAACAAGATGTTCTGCTGCATTGTAAATGACTGATATTTTACCTGTGTCTTTTTTTGTTTACATCGTTACAGGTGACGTTGATGCCTCGACCCCTATAACATCTAACAGTAACACCACTGGTAGCCTACTCAACCTCAAGAAGGATTTAACATGTCTAGACTTATCAGGAGTAAATCTCACCCAGAATAAGGTAAAGCACTGAAATCTCATGCAAAATAAGGCAAATGCACTGACACTCTGATATCTCACTCAGAATAAGGTAAACACTGACATCTCACTCAGAATCAGGTAAATACACCAAAATCTCAGTCAGAATAAGGTAAACACAAAGAAATCTCATCCAGAATTAGGTAAACACACTGGAATCTCATTCAGAATAAACACAGAATAAACCGAAATGTAGAAACTAAACATGAGTATCTTGTTGTTCCTCGGAGTTGTGACTTTGGTCTACAATGTCAAATTATTCAGTGGGAATCACAGAATAAGGTACACACACTGATATCTCACTCAGAATAAGGTAAACACACCAAACTCTCGGTCAGAATAAGGTAAAAACACTGGAATCTCCCTCAGAATAAGGTAAACACAAAGAAATCTCACCCAGAATAAGGTAAATACACTGGAATCTCCCTCAGAATAAGGTAAACACAAAGAAATCTCTCCCAGAATAAGGTAAACATACAGAATATAATCTGGAAACATGCTGCTCTTAGCCAGAGTGCTGTACGTAAAGAATATGGATCCTTGTTATAACCATACCATAATTTATTGTCACCTGTCAGGTAAAAGAGCTTTGTCACCACTTGGAGGAGAATGAACAGCTAGAGGAGGTGGCCTTCAGGAATGTCCACCTTGGGGAGTTAGAAATACAGAGACTGACATTCTCAATGAAAAACTCTCCGGGCAAAATAAAGGTATGAAAGAAAAAAACCCTGAAAAATGTAAAACTTTTTCTGACGATTTATTTGTGATTTTATTTCTGGGGCTGATTTTTGTAAAAATTATTGTTGTCATGGAGACCACTGAAAAAAGCTGCTGTTACATCATTTTGCGTTATTTTTTAGGACAAAAAAGTATTGCTTTTATTTAATTTCCTGCAGAAGTTTCTTCGTCATGGAAACGATTGGTGTATAAATAGTTGAGCAAGGTATTTGGCTGTTATCCTACTCACGAGTAGATTGAAGGACGAGACTAAATTTGGCAATTGTAATCGTCACGTTTGTCCATATGATGCATGGTTGGGTGGGAGCCGTCTGGGCACCGGTGCTCTCTGAGCTAAGAGGCACAGGATGCCAATTTGTTGTGGTGTCCTGTTTTGTTAATGTAAGTAAATGTTTTGTCCTGTTGCCAATGCTGTTTACAGTAGTTTCCTTCACCAATTGGGCTGACATGCCGGCATATAAGAGAAATAGCCTTAAGTACGGCGTTAAACCCCAATCAAACAGACCTAAAAACGTTTATGTTCAGATACATATATTTTGTCTTATGTTTTGTCAGATGCGAGCAGTACAAGTTTGAGATAAACCATTTATTTAAAAGCTTAACTTTACTTTGATTATAACCGGAGATATTATGTTTCAGAGGTTGACATTTGACGGGAATAACCTTGATGTTATGGGAGCCAGTAGAGTAGCTGACGTTCTGAAAGTCAAACCCTCCGTAGAAAGATTAACGTAAGTCATGCAAATTTGTTTGCTTGTTTGTTTGCCTATTAACACAAACACTTTTCGTTTCTTTTGCCTATGAGCTCAAAATGAAGCTTCCACATACCTCCCTCAGTCCTGCCATACACAAATCTATGATATTTGAAATTTTTACCTTTTGATTACTTTTGGTTACATATATGTTGATATTAATAGCTTAATAAATGGCCTGTAGAAAAACCATCGAAACATAGCTTGACTAGTCATAAAATTAAACGCACCAGGAGAAAGGTGACGAAAGTCAAATAGTCAAACACTATCCTGAAAGTGAAACCATTATTAGAAAGCTTACCAGAATTAAGTCGTCAAAGTAAAAGCCAATGATAAAAAGCTTGCATAAGTTTTAAATGTCAAACTATCAAGACAAGGCTCAAAAGAAAACCTTGATACAAAGCTGATCTCTGTACCAGAAAGTCAAGCCATGAGTACAAATGCAAGTCTTGGAAAGTGTAACTGTTGTAAATGTAACTGTTGGTCATCATGTATACACAAAAGGTTAGAAAATAGAAAATATAAGTAAATAAAACATGCATACAATGATACAAATGTCACCAGCTCTCTTGGTTTTTTTTCGCACGTTCAAAATGAGCTTTCCTTGAAAATTTAGGGTTTTTAAATAAGAAATTAAGCAGTATAATTTTCTTAGTTGTTATTGACAATCTTTAAACTTTTTGTTAATTTTTTCAAACAGAATCAACAGCAATCCAATTGGAGATGATGGAATAAAACTGTTAGTCGATGCTTTACTTCGTATCCATGGTGAGGAGAAACAAAGTCACTTCATCAAGCAACTTTCAATAGAGGAGAGTGGTAAGCTAAGGGAGATAACTGAGGAATCGGCCAACGATGATGACAGGCCGGAAGAATTAAAAGAACTTCTCAAGGAGATTGACGAACTTGAGCGTAAAGCTAGTCGTCTTGGAGTTGAAGATGGAGCAAGGGTTGGAGAGAACACAAGCGAGGATAATTTCCTTGAAGATTTTACAGATGATCTTATTAACTTAGCATTACAACAAGCTAGCTCAGATTCAAATGTTGGCAAAAATGCTGGGGGAGAAAATTCCGCAGAAAAACAACAGCCACAGAACTCGAGTTTGGATGAAAAATCTAAAGTGGATGAGGAATTTAAAGTTGATGATAACTCAAAAGTGGATGACAAATCTGAAAGTAAATTGGAGGAGCATCGGATTCCTGGCGAGCCTGAAGAGGGTGAAAATGATGTGAAGCAAGAATTCTGCCATCTTAGATCCCTGGAACTTCAAGAGGTTGATATAACAGACACCGGAGTAGGTGACCTGGCAGTACTCCTTGCCCAAAACACTGAACTTATGAATCTGGAAATTCAGGGGAACGGCAGAGTCACGTTACTGGGTTGGGAGCAGCTAGCAGCAGGACTTAACGCGTGCAGAACCCTAAAACGTCTGACCCTTAGTCATTGCCCTGTCGGTGACGATGGTTTGGCGCCGATAATAGACGCCATTCAGGATAACTCGTCTCTACGCGTGTTAGAGCTTGTCTGCGCAGGCCTTGGGGAAAACTCGGGGCGCTCTTTGGTGGAGTTGTTGAAACGCAACACTTATCTTACAGAAATCAGTCTCATGCCTGGAAACGACATATCAGATCGGACACTGGATGAAATCAAAAATTATTTGGCTTTAAACCAAAATATGCTTTCTTAGACTTGAGACAAAAACAGTTTCTGATAATTTAACTTTTTTTGGTGTGTTTTATTTGAAATGAAATATTTGCTGTATTTATTAAATAAATTTTGAAATATACTTTTGTCACTCACTGTCTCTTGTCCAACTCTAAAGAAATTTAATGCTTTTTTGGGGGTTTTGTTTGTTTTAAGAGACGAAATCTAAAATATGTTCAAAACAATTTGACCTTTTAGCCTTTCCAGTAGGCTAAAATGTATTTAAAAATCAAAAGCTACACTCTCAGATAAAATGGCTCTTTTTGTTGTTTTTCTATCATTTAGTACATTTTTCGCTAATTTCGCATGATAGAAATACAACTTTCTTGGTGTTTAGCCAGTATATGTATTATTTAAAGGTACTATACCGCAGAATTTCGGCCAAAAAAAATAATTAAATTGTTTTTTCTAGTATGACCCAAAGTATAAGCTTTCAGAAAATATCAACCTCGAGAATGTGCGATATAATTCGTTTCAGTCGATTTTTGGCCGAAATTCTGCGGTATAGTACCTTTAACCTAAAATTGTGTGTTTGGCTGTGGAGTATTACATTTATGTAGTATATAACACAAGAAATGAAATAAATCTAAAGTTAGTTAATTTGAGTTTGTACACAAGGTGAGGTATCTTTATGTTCAAATGATCTGTGATATGTTTTCTTCAGGCATTTTATTAATGATTTTTTCCCCTTTGACCTGACTTATTTTTTTTATTATTATTCTTGTTACTTCTTTGTTACCTCCCTTGATTTCATGAAGACTGTTTCTACCGATAATGTGCCAGTATTTCATGTTTGGGTTTTTTACCTCGAGTATGACGTTAAACAAATAATCAGATCAAATCAATTATAATGAGGTTTTATCACCTAGCTAACATCAAAACTGACAGAGCTGTAAACTTTTTCTGACAAACCTAGCCAGGTCTGTTGCTTACATGTTTTTTTTTTTTTTTTTATTTCTTATTTCAAATGCAAACCTAGGTGTATCTTTTCCCATGAAAGTTGAAAAAAAAGGCGGCCCCATCAGAAATACGAAAACAAAGTGATGAACAAACAAACCCTATTTCTATATCCCCCGCCAACTTCATTTTGAAGCACTTTTAATTATATGGATACAAATGATCCAGGCATAAACTTTGACATGCAATGTTTCAGTGAATTAAGAAATCTCAATATACACTGTGTCAGTACAACTTGTTTAGTTGAATTTAGATTTATAATAAATTGTGATGATAAAAACTTTTACATTTTTAATGCAGCTTTTAGATATGTAGCGAGATTAGCTAGGAAATTAATACTCAAGAGTTTTAATTGAGTTCTTATTTAGACTGAGTTAACATCAGAATTGTATATCCAAGATATGTAAATGTTTGTGTTTAAATCGGCCTCAACAAATATTTAACTTAATAGTATCGGTACTTGTAATTTATTTTTAAAAATGTTTAAATTATTGCTGAAATCCTGAAACTATAAATAAAATAAAATTTAATAAGATATTCAGGTTATAAATAAATTTATAAATGTGAGTTGATATTTTATAATTATAAATTGTTTGTAAAACTCTAGATTTAATAATTTATAAAATATCTATTGCCCAGTTAACCCTTATCAAATCTAATCTGTATATTTTGACAATGTTTTGTGAAATTGTTCTATTTTTAATAAACGTTCCAAATGTTCCACAGAAATTCGTTAATACTGAATGTTTAAATTGTTGACCAACTTTTTCTAACCTATTGTCTGTGATAATTAAATAAATGTTAACTTAATGGTAATTCCGTTGAAAAGAATTGAATTTACGGATAAAAGATTTATATCACCTCGAAAATGGATTACTCTTCTTGATAAATCAATTTGATATCTTTGTAAATGATTTATATTTCCTTGTGAATTAATTGTATTTCTTCGTAATTATTGTATTCGCTGACGTTAAATATTATTTTATCGTTTGTTGAACATGCAGCTCAATTGATTCTTGACATAATAAATTTTTATTGTTGTAATGTTAAATTTAGGATTTTGTAACAATTGGATAAAACTGTCTCAATTTAATATTTCTATGTATGCTTGATGGATGAGGCTCCAAGTGATATTTTTATTTTTAAATTGGAATAAAAAATTGTAGTTTTGAAACTGTGCCATTGGTTATCCTAAATTTCAGGGAGGTTGAATTGTGCAAGTGCCTCCATGTTATCATTCATTTTGAGCACTAAAAGGAATGGTTGGAGATATCTCCGTTTATTATGCCCTGGGCTCGGATGCATTTGTCCTGGTGCCCTGGATTTAGCTTTGTTTGCCTCAGCGACCTGTATGGCACCAATTTGGTTGGCAATGGGTGAAATAACCTCAAGTACTGTTAAAACTAGAAACCTACCATTCAAGAAATAGTTGATACCCTAAATCCTCAACAAATTCAACCTCTATGGGCTCAATTTATTAAATGTTTAAGTGTGAATTCGGAACTTAAAGTTAGATTTTCGGGTAATTGAAAGTCTGAACATCATAAAAAATGTTTAAAATTGCATGTCTATACTTCTTAGACTTTGCATCAAATGTAGTTTTATAAGTTGTACAGGGGGTCGAATTTGTTGAGCATTTATGGTAACCTTGAGGTACATGTATGTAGAAGTAGGAGCCATGAATAATCAAATAATAACATTTAGTTTGGCTTTAAATACTTATCAAACCAACCACGTGGTGAAGAGAATTGTTTGTTTGCCTTGGGTTTTACCCTTTACCTTTGGTTATTTCACTTATTTGAGTTCCTGTCGGGTGAAAGAAACCAACTCCCATTACCCTCGACAAATTAGACCCCCTTTACAACTTATAAAACTACATGTTGTGCAAAGAAAAAGAAGAGTAGACATGCAATTTTGAAATTTGAATGATTGATTGGTAACGTCGTACTCAAAGGTATTTAATTTATTTGACGACTGACTCTACTTCTTAATCACTGCAAAAATTTTAATGAAGTTCAGACTTTAAATTACCAGAAAATGTAAGTTTTAGTTCCAAATTCACATTCAACATTCAATAAATTACTTTTTTTGCCCTGAGAGGTTGAATTTGTTGAGGATTTAGGGTAACTAAAGGGGTATTAAATTGACAAAAATAGCATACCCTATATATATATATTGTTTTATTGGTATGAAGATTGATTATATATATATGTAGAATGTAACAATTGTTTTCACTGTACATGAATAGCTGAAGTCACATGTTACACCCATAAATATGGACAGTCTGTACAAAAACACAAAATAGCTATTCCGAGTGGCTCAGGCCTTTGGGTTTTCTGACACTGAAAAATCAAGTAGGTTTTTGCTCGACAGAATATGACAAAAAACGGAGTTCCTAGGACCATAATTTAACAGCCCAAGTGCAACATAGTGTCAGCCTGTTTCCAGATTATATTCATGCTGTCATACTTAACACTGGAGGAACATTATCTTTCCAACAGTGATAACATTAAAGTGACTAAACATTTTATAGTTGTGTTAGAGTCATTCAACTGTTGCAATACATATGTGAAGTACCCTTGAGCACGGCGTTAAACACCAATCAATCTCCTCTAAGACTATCTGTACCGTGCCCAAAATGGTGGCATTATGGAAGTTTAGAAAGAAAATACATAGCCTAGCTAAATGTGTCTACAGGAATTTAATTGATGGGGCACCAATAATAACAATTGCCTTCGTCATCATATGGTGATCAGTTGTTTATTTGTTCGATTGGGGTTTCGCCATATTTAAGGTTATTTCACTTATATTACGGCGTACCTGCCCAATAGGTGAAGGAAACCACCCCCCAAAAAACTGATGCTGGTTGTTTCAGATATTACACTGTACTCAGTCAAGGTTATTTTATTTGATACGATATGATAATAGGATCGCCTAATGGTTGCAGACAACCACCCTAAGAAACATAGAAGGCGGCACATGTGCAGGACGCCATAACAAATGGGCTTCCTGGTGCTCCTTAGCTCAGAGAGCACCAGGACACATAGGCTCCCAGATCGCGTGATCAGTTTTTAGCCGAACACAAGTGTTACCTTTTTCAAAAACCTACACGCACTTGTAGGTGTAACTAACACAATATGCCCTTAGACATTATAATGGCAGGGGCATAAAAAAATCTTCATTGCCGGCTACCTCTGAAAACAAAAAAAAAGTAAAAAAGGATAGATTAGAGAAAACAAAAAATAAATCCATCAAAAGTAGCCGAAGTGAAAGGATAGATTAGAATTCAA
>JAVFBZ010155943.1:19717-39329 GCA_032466195.1 Katharina tunicata | reverse complement strand
TCTTAAACAACATTCGTAATTTCTAACTCAAGCCCTATAACCTATACAGTTATTAGTGTAGTGCAATGGACACTAAACCTTTAAATATTTAGGGTAAATAATTTTATAGATTTAAAAAATTTCATATATTCTAGTAAGGCTAGTAACTGTTATTTAAGCTTCATAGTTAATGCGAGTAAAATGTTGTTTAAAATAGGAAAGATTTAAAGTAATTTAAAGAAGCAGTTCCACAGATAAGTTCGAAGTAACAAAGAATAAAATAAACTCAGAACAAGAAAGTCGTGTTGGTATAGATAATATATTCCCACTTCGTATATTGTGCCTTCATCCGTTAAACATATGATATAGCATATATCCATTCTATATTCCAGGTTAAACATAAATACAGTATGATTAACTAATGATAGAAAAACAAATCTTTATTTATCTTTATCAACATGACGTCCTTTTAAAAAATTATAAATATAAAAGTTATTCTTGATTGTCAGAGGTTTATAAATTTTTAAAATAAAAAAACTAGTCGCTGGCAAGTATATGCTTATATTATACAATGGCTTATATATAACTATATTTGATACCATTTAAAGAGAGCAATAACATTCTTAATGTAATCAAGGCCGAAAAAGTAAGAATTTTGGCTATTTACGTTGATATTTGGAAAAAATATTAAAGAGAGAAACTTTGGTAAATAAATAAACGAACAAATAAACAACGAATTAAAAAAAAAATGTCATAGAATCTATTTGTATTGTAGCTTGACGCAGATAAAGTGACTTGTCCTCATCTTTATGAAGACTGCGATTATAAGTACATTTTTCCTCATACAGTACTGTCTCTCTAAAAACAAACCCGACGGGTCGTTATTGTCTGTCGTACTGGGCAATTTTACTTTATTCTCACAGCCATTTAGGGCTGAAAATTCTCTCCAATCAATCACGTTTACATGCATTATTAATGTACCATGTACTGATGTTTTAAAACCGTTCACAGGTTTACACAACCCTTCACCTCGGACTTAATCGGTTTTAAGATCTCTGGCCTTTATACCGAATTGACAATTTCGTAATACACTTTATTCAAATCTGTAGTTTGGTTGACTATTTAATGACATTACGGTTGTTGTTTTCGTGGGAAAAAAATATATTTATTAAAATACGCCCCGAGGAGTATTTGCTATGCATCAATTAATGCAACACATAATTATGTATCTTAGATTAGTTCTTTGCTTAAACATCCTTGCCGCATAAATACCTAGGATGCGCCTACATATGCACTACACGGTTTTTACTGGCGCGTAAAAGATATATAAACAATTTGATAGACCACACTAACAAGGGTGGATCCGCTGACAGCCTCTTCTTTCGTAAAACTCCACGGTGAGTAGACATGCTTAAATAGTAACGCATACAAGATTATGGATTGTCTTAAAAGCTTTCAAGACTGAATCCAACTTGTGTGGTAAACCTAAGCGTGTGCATTAATGTTCTTAAATGTTATATTAATTATAAGACTTTACGGTTTGGTGTACGAATGTTAAGGAGCAATCAGTGTCTCTAAATGCAAATAAATCCAATTAATGGAGGCCCTTTATTAACAAACGGCACAAGTTCTAGAGTGACTAAACATGCGAAAGATTTATACCATTTGTGGGAGAATCGTTTATACAGCAACGATCCTTTACAGATTTGTTTATCATATACTTTTGTGAAAAAGTAGTGCAATTCCTGGAGAAATGTTTTTGACTGTATATTTTTAATTTTTACTTTAATCGGAATATCAAGTCTTGAATCGCTACAGGTCTTTCAATCAGTTTTAGATGAAGGTTATGTATTGAGGATTGGAAGTCTTCAATCTTTGACTAGATTAGCCTTATGAAAGCACCGTCTGTTTACTTCACCCATCTAGGTCGTCTCGTGGCTCTGTTGGTAAAGCATAGGGTTGCTGAGTCCCAATCACTATACCCTGTATGGGTTCGCATCCTCTTATATAATTTAGGTATATAAGGGAAATTTCCAGTGGCTGCAGAAATCGCTGCGCGGTTTTTACGAGTTTTCCTCCCGATTCCCACCATATGCCGGCAACGCAAAGGCGTCATATAAGTGAAATAACCTTGAGTACGATGTTAAACACCAGTCAAATATATATGATCCGTGTTTCATAATATACTATCGCATATAATATGTATCTTAAGAGAAATGTCAAAAATGTTTACAGAAGTTCGATATTAAACTAATGCAAAAAACTGCTATCTCTTCAAACTCCTGCATGAGCGTTATAAATAGACCTGGATAACTGAGCACTACGTTTACGGATGGCTGATTTGTGCTTCATATTAATCACACTGTGCCCGAAGCTTCCTTTATCATAATCCGTGCTTCCCAATTATCCACTTAAAATTCATCGTGCTCAGTTCTATGTCTTATTTGCTAATAATTCAGTTTTTCTAGTTAGACTGATTTAATGCTAGTCACACACCCATCCAGATTTATAAATAAACAGGTGCAAAATGCTCAAATTTGTGTTCAGTGTGACCTTGACCTATGGTTTTCGCTTTTAAATCGCTTTACTGCGTTTTTGGCGTATGAGAAGTATTCCTACCCACTTTGAAGAAACATCGATTGAACCAGGTGTTTTTTTAACTATAAGGTTAGATGGTACACAGACAACCGGACATAAAAAAATGAATCTAATAGTCTGCCAATTCCGTATAACAACATTTTCCGGTATTAAAATACTTTGAGTATGCATCATTTCAATCGGCTGGCCATGAGACAATTTAATTCCTGTCGAGGGAACTTGGACTTTCTCGATTGTCCAAATGTAGCTCGTTAGAGCAACAGTTCTATGGCCGGATATTTTGCAGAGTATATTAATTATTGGCCATATTAGAGTTCCGGGATATGTGTTTTTCTTTTAGCTTTTATATGTAAATTGATGTGCGTTTACTAGTTCCCGCTTGCGTGTGCTATGTTATGTAGATTAACTATTACATGAGTGGTTTATATGGCCTGTAATTTACACTTCACCTCGGGGTTTTGGGTTTAATTCCCAGTCTAGGTTTACCCTACCGAATATTCTGGACCAGATGTAAACTAATTAATACATAAGAATTTTCAAATATAAAATATGTGTCTCATTTTGCCCAGCATGTTTGGGCCATTCGTAGATTTATTTTGGTTCAAGTAACATATTTTTAAAGATAGCTAAGATAAAGGTAAATATAGATCTGAAGCCCTTTCGTTGAATATTATGGTAAAATAATTGCTAGAAATCTATTAGTAATTGTGGTTTCATCGAGTACACCCTTTGAAAACGCAGAACATGTTTGTGCACTTCTAGGTTGAATGATTGTTAGATTGGTGTTCAAGGCTATTTCACTTATATGATTGCGACGTATCCCAGTAGAATACAGCGACACTGACACAACGAAATGATGTGAATTCACTTCAAGTATAAGTCCATTTAAAATATAGTGTTCCTCTGGTGCTAAGTATGACAGCAAGAATGTAAGCTCGAAACCTCCTGCCCTTAGACATAGGTAATTTCGACCAAATGTTATGCTAAATAGTTCTATTTTGTCTCTTCATTTTCTTTGCTGTTACCCTACTCTATGTCGATTTGTATTGGCGCGGAATGCACTTGATGTCCTATAGAATACCTTTATCTACATGCGTTACAAGTATTGCATGCAGCGGTAAATATACTGTTAAAGGGTTTACAAAAATGGCCTGTTATTATACAAAACCTGACAATCGGAGGGGACGGAAGGTACCGGAGATAGGCGATGTTGAACAAGAATGAGTTATAAATGTTATAGTAGAGAAATGATGTTAAGATTGATACACATTCAACACATTATCCGTACGTATGTAATATGTACACATATGTAGACTGAACATCGGCTTTTAATTGATTTTCTATAAGTGGCATTTAGAAGCTGGTTGTTTAATAACACAGGTAAATTACTTTTGGATAAAACAACTTCTGACTTTATTAACACGTCGTTTCGGTGTTAGCACCGAATTTAGCTGTGTTATTTTAATATATTGTTTTGTAAAATCACAAGGTGTGTGAATTTGAAACATTAAATCACACGAAAAATGTGCATCGTATAATACACTTGGAAAATTATTTTGAACAAAATTATTGCCGCAAGGGACAGTCAACTGGCTGTTGCGGCTCGAATGATTGAGCGTTAGACTGCTGAGCCCCATTTACATTACCAGGTATGGGTTCGACTCGCCCTTTCGACCGAATGTATATACATTATATAGTATATAGATTTTCCGTTGGCTTCGGTGATCACGTGTTGCTTTTGTTAGATTATAACATTATCTTTCCGGTTTTCCTTTATACACCGGCATCGTAGTCGCTATTTAATTGAAATACCGTGACTACGACGTTAAACATAAATTAACTGAATATATAAATAAACACGATAACTATTGTACAGTGGCTAGCATATGCTTTTAAAGATTTCAACTCTGTTGTCGTCAAATCTTGTTTCAAATAATCCTTTTTAAAAAATGATTGTTTAACAACAGTCTGATCTGAGTGCCCTTAATTCATTCGTTGCCCGTGGCAATTGACATCTAAAGGGTATTTTTGACAGGACTGGCTTCATACTAAAATAGGCTCGTACCTTTCTTGAATTTGAGAAGATTACGAGCACTTATGTTATGACATTAGTGTTAATGTAAGCCATACTTGCTGGGGTCGTAGTACTGATTCCACAAATATGCGCTGGCGAAAGAATCGTTTCAATTTTTACTACAAACTGATTGAAATTTTAACAGAGAAAAAGTCGTCACAGGACCGATTCAATTAAAAAAAAACTAATAAAGTCGGGAAGCAGTAACAAAAATATGGCCTAGAGTCAAAGACAAAACGGTATGGAAAATGATTTAATTCTCTATTTTAGAATGAACTGGCCACCGTTGAACAAAACGCTAAATGACGACCGTATTTATAGTTTGGGTTCTCATCACCTACAAAACGCGCTATATTTATCAAATAATACGTGATGTGAATGCATAGCTGGAATAAGTGTAGGTGTTAAGGACACATAGCACGATTTATATATTGAATAGCTGTAGCAGGTTATGTTATTTTAAGATTGGCTTTAAAAGAACATGACATTTCAGATTCGCAAAAATATTAAAATAACGATACAGAATTTCTCTCGCCAAAGGGTTTCACAAAATGAAGGTCTGGTTTAAGCATGAGGGCAGATATGACAAGTGCTGAACCGTCGTAGTTATAGAGGCTTCCCTTAGAATGACACTATGAGTCACGCCATGGCCCAGTCAATAGCACATTTAACTACTGAATCTCCAGATCGCCATTGTCGATATATCAGGTATTGAACGAAACCTCCAGGTGGTTATGGACTGGTGATTTTTAGGAGGTTTCTACCCGATTATTGATATTTTAGTAAATGTAAACGTTATGGAAACACAAAACAGGATGGCATGACATATCCACCGTATGGTTTAATGAGACAATTATACAAATTGGGGATTCCGTTTAAATTTTATTTTATTTTAAGTCATTATCACCTTTAAGAAGAACATATTAACATTTTGATTGCAAATGTGATTGTTTCGACAGTGAATTAATAGGGAGACTTTTTAAAAGATGTTTTAAAAACGTTGAGTCTTTTAGATTTTTATTGTATAAAATATCATACATTTTTCAATAAAACTATTTCTTTTTTAGGCAATATGAAGTATCTGGTTGGCTCTGTGTTGTTGGTCTTTTCAATATTCTCCGGAAAGTTCGGTGAATGTATCAAAGACTATTGCCTGCCTGGTCTGGCTTGCTGGCCGAGCCCGGTCCTGATCGAATTACTCAAAGCACAGACGGCCGGGCAAGTTCTACAGCCTTTCGATCCGGACTATAACGAGGCTGTCAAGATGGATAATCCGCGGTTGACGACATCTCCGGGAATCGTGGTAATGGCGGAAAACAATAGAGACGTCCAGCAGGCAGTGATTTTCGCGGGAAAACACAACATCCGGATAACTGTAATGCATTCTCGCCAGGATCAGACAGGGAAGTCCGCAGTTCACGGAAGTTTGCAGATAAATCTATCCAAAATGCAGTCCAGTAGGATTGAGCTGGTCGATGCAAGACATCCAGATGGAGTTATGTATGCCCAAGCGGGAAATACATGGAGTAAACTGTATGAAGAGGTATGTTAACTACCCAAACAAGTCCAAACAAATTTAATATAATCCTATGTTCCTCTTGGTGGGTGGATGGCGGAAAATTCCAAGTGCCGCTGTGATCTCTGAGCCAAGAGGCATCAGGGAGTCGATTTGTATGGGTGTCCTGTGTTTCGTCCCGTAAATATCATGTGTTGTCGATAAATACAAATATTTATATTTTTATATGTTTTTTAGCAAGATATATATATAGAAGAAAACCAAAATTTTCTTGCAATTTTCTTTTCTCTAAATTTATACAAAATACATGTTTATATGTCAGAACCAGTTTATCAGAATAACCTAAAACATCAAACACATTCTTGATAAAAAAAAATACACTATTTCAGAGTCCCTGTGTCAGTGCCAGCCGTAGAGAAAGATTCGCAGCCTTTATCTGGATATAACGTCGATCATTCTATCGTGAGCCTCTTTAGCTCAGTCGGTAAGAGCGCTGACCCTGCTAGCTAGACCCAAGTTCGAATCCCGGTGGAAATATTTTCTTTCTCTACATCTATAAAAAAAAATACATATTTTTGTATAAATGTAGAGAAAGAAAGTTTTGCTTGCCTCCACCGGGATTCGAATTCGGGTCTCTGGCAAGCAGATCCAGCGCTCTAACCGACTGAGCTACAGAGGCTTACGGTAGAACTAACGAATTTGTATCCAGGTAAAGGCTGCGAATATTTCTCTACGGTAAGCACTGACATAGGGACACTGAAATAGTGTCTTTTTTATATCTAGATATTACCCAGAAATGTGTTTGTTGATATATACAATATACCAGGTCAAGCAATGAAACACTTATGCTAATGTTGACGGAAAGATCAATCAGGCGAATAGCATTGGAACTAATTTCAAGTTTAAATATTTGCACTTTGAGATAAGAAAATTGATCTGCTGCTATTGTCAATGTGATCAAGGTTGAGTATGTTGATTGTTGTTGACCTTCGTGATTGATATGTGTATCTTAAACAAAACATGTGAATGTATCGGTAAGAACATCTGCACCGGTAACTTGATAGTCTTATTCGTGTGACTGTCAATACGTTAACACAACAAAGCACAAGGAGTCATACTTGGACAAAACAAGAGGGGAGGAAGGTGCCAATTTTACACAGTTACACGAAAATTAACCCAACCCCCCTCCCCTACCCCAGCATTTAACGCAAGTCAATGACAAACGGTGGGTCGTCACATTTTTAGATCGTTAACTTGATATGGTTTTCTTACCCAACATCTGGCATTATGGATGAAGAAGTGTTTTATGTAAAAAAATGTTCAATTTAAGTTTTGTTAAGTTTAAATATTAATAAAACCAAACATGTCAGAAAGGCCTGTTTTGTCCAATAATTGTTTCTCATTTCTCTATACACAGTGATTTTGTATTCATTCTCAAATTAGCAAAATAGTTTGAAATATATTTGAAGTATATATATAATGCAACAAAGTTTGTAGCAATTGGCTCGGTTACTCGACTCATCAAGAAGATCGATTCAGTAATTGCATGTACGATGATTTAATACGAAACTGGTATTCATTTCAACGGCGCTTAAAAGCAATTGAGACGTTTCAAGTTCAAAAGATATTCATACGACACTAAAATATTATTATTATAGGAAGTAATGCTACACATCATTGTGTCCTTAGTGGAAATTGTGCTACTCAATTATGAACATGTTGTTTGACTACATGAAAAGTCAAGGGAAAGGATGAAAGATGAGTTCATTTAAATCTCTAAGGCATGTCGGATTTGTTTACAATGTAAAGTATGAAAGCTGTTCCTGGATCTGTTTGCATTTGACCGACAATCGCTTTCAAGAAAGATATAGCCTTGTCTGATTCAAAAGTACGATAACTAATATGGTCCTCCGTAATAATTGTTCTGTACGCTTTTAAAGTAGAAATTTGTACCTGTTTTGTTGTAGGCAGACAGTGCTGAGAGAGTAATTGTCGGAGATAGCAAATCTGCTGGAACGATTGGTGGATTCATTGAGAATGGAGGTTACGGGCCTCTCAGTCGCTCACTCGGATTGGCCGCTGATAACTTGTTGGAGTTTGATATGGTTACATCGGATGGCAGCGTGGTAAGATCCAGTGCAGCCATAACAGAGGGGCAGTTCTTTAACGGAACTCGTTTCAGAGTAGAAGGATCTGATATTTTCTGGGCGATACGAGGAGGAGGATCAAACACTTTTGGAATTGTGACAAATTACCTTTTAAAACTACACAAACCACCCGATTCGATGGTGTCCCTCTTTTGCGCCTACCCTTTCATCACCGTACAAGGAACAGAGACAGCTACAACAGTTCTATCTGCGTTTCTAAACTTTTTACCAAGCTTGCCGTCTGAATGGACTGGATATGTTCGTACCAGCAAAAGTGACCCTTCCGTCTTGGTCGGAACAAAGTCCATGATGTTCGCAGTTATGCTACATTACGGGCCATGGGGGTCTCCCTCCAGGGCTGAAGTAGAACCGCTGCTTTCTGAGTTACGAGGTAGACAGTTTTCCTGTCTTTATACAAATATTAGTTCTTTTTTGGACTGGCAGCGAAACTTTACCAGTGACTTGTACTCCAGACACTATATGACCAGTACATTCCTCCAGTATGACAGTCTTCGTCCAGAAGTGGTTAATCTTATTGTGGATTCCTCCAATGGCACTCTGTCGCCTGTTTCTGATGCTGAGCTGGCTTGTGCCATTTCCCTCCTTGGAGGTAAGTGCTGTAATGAGCCGCTAAGCGCACCGATTTCACAAAAATAATAAACTTGAGTTTAAGTAGGTTAGTTCAGAGGAAAACATCATTGAGCCACGTTTCCATTTCGTCCTTGTCTAAGGTGTACTATGGTTATTATCGAATATGAAGGTATCTTATTAATCATCAATGGAAAGTAACAGCTCAAACCTAAGTTGTTACCGAAATGAAATGTATGGTATGGTATGGTATAATTGACTGTAATATTCTGATAATAACCTTTTTGGAAATGTGGATGTATGCAATTTTGTTAATTTTTAAAGAGAATTGTACACTTGCTGAAACATTTTAGATAAGTTTGTTTTAAATCCAGTATTGTACATTCAAGTCGTTGACATTTTCTCAAACCTAGATCTTTAGATTTCCTAAGTCAATATTACACCAGTTTAAATAGTTTCAGTATTGTAAGCTATGTAAGATCGGTATGTGGCACAAAGACGGTAATCATTTTACACGATTAAACTTATGCTTACGGAACATTTCATCCCCCTAGATTATCTCATGATAGAAAATTCTTCGCATGCTTTCAGTCAGGTCTACACTGATTGAAACGACTGAATGTGTCCTTATTTAAATTTAAAGGGGAAGAAAAAAAAAAAAAAAAAAAAAAACTCGTACCCAAAGTATAGACCATAGCAAGGTGTTAAAAAACTGCCGTTAAATTGTTTGTAAAATTCGTCGTTTTCTACCAAAAATACCCTGTAGTGACCATTTCACCAGAGTAACTGTATAAAGCTTTTGTATTAAGCTTTATTCTGTATATTTGTACGGTTTTTCTTCGCTAGGGTTAAATTTTTTATAGATTTTTGAAATAATTATCTACACAAAATAAATAAATAAAACATGGCATAGAAAGTCCACCATACATTTTACCTTTGTACTTCAGTGGAAAACGACGAATTCTACAAAAAATGTAACGGCAGTTTTATTAACACCTTGCTATTGTCTACAATTTGAGTATGACTTTGTTTTTTTTTTGTTTTCTGCCCCTTTAATATTTGTATTCGAAATCCAATTATTTGTTTCTTTTATTGATTTCCTATCCATTTCCAGGTAAAATCGGTAATGTTCCCGCCGATTACACTCCGATCAGCGCTGCATACAGGACAGCTCTCGCAACCATAATGTGCTACACCTCGTGGGAGGATGTGTCCCAGGACAACCTTAACTCAGAAAGCATTTTAAAACTAGGACGTTCTATGAGGCAATACACGAAGGGTGTTTACTTAAATGAACCTGACGCCGCGTTGACCACTTGGAAAGATGATTATTGGGGCAACCACTATCAGAGACTGCTAAAGACTAAAGCGGGATGGGACTCTAACAACGTCTTCTTCTGTCGGCACTGCATCGGCTCAGACACGTTAGGAGTTCAAGGCTGTAATACAACTGTTACCCCACCTGTAACAATTCCGGCCGAGGAGTCTCAAATTGGAGGGAGTGGTGGCGTTACGGTTGATAGGCAACCTAGCGACTTCACAGGACAGAAATTCTGCAGTCGGTTCTGCTCTCCCGGCCACACATGCTGGCCAACGAGAATGGAAATAAATGCCTTAGCTGTTTCTTTAGAGGGAGAGCTGCTCACCCCCAATATGAAAGGTTACTCGGAACTGATCATAATGAAGGACACTTTGTATACAAAACACCCAGGTATCGTTGTCTTGCCACTCACAAACTCAGATGTACAAAAGGCCATTGCTTTCGCGAAGAAGTACAACATTCGGCTCTCCGTCTTGTCTTCTGGGCACGACTACAACGGAAAATCTACAGCTGACGGAAGTCTTCAGATCAACTTTTCCAAGATGAAAGGCTTGAAAGTGAATCTCGACGACAAAAAAAGTCCCAGTGGATCAAGCATTTATGCCGAGACTGGAAACGTATGGTGGAGTGTTTACCGAGAGGTCAGTAAAATAACACATGTAAAACTTGGAATAACAATTACTTATTTATTTATTTATGTATAACATTTCAGTGTCTTTTCTGACAACATTTCATTTTAATATGTACATTAAAACGATAACAGACTTGACACCGAAGCATATTTCATAAATAAATAATAGGTTTTTATTCAGGAGGCTTTGCAAATTTCTCAAGTTCTAAATGCCTCTGAGGCAAGATTTGAAATAGTGGTAGTGTATGTGAAGAGTCATAGAGGTGAGTGCTGGGTTATAATTAAACGCCCAAAACTTAGTACAGCTGAGGTTGTCCTTATGTGGACTATGATAGTAGCATGAAAAGTTAGAGTTACAGTAACTACCTGTTTAAAATTGTTATTATACGGCTCTTTCAATGAAGATTCTTTGAATGAAATTATCGGTCAATAAGGTTGTTCTTCCGGTCGCCTCATGGCTTTATATTTGTAAGTTACACAAAACTATAAGATGACATCTTATTCTATTCATTACAGGAATAGAGATAGTACACAAAAGCACCAAAACCTTACTATAAAGTGCAAAAGTACATGTGTTTGAGCTACTAGAAAACATCTGTGCACTTGTTGAAAGCTAATGTAAGAGAAAGTACCCTACCTATCCAAATTTAAAAAAATAAGCAAGGCAATAACAATGTAGACGTCTGTTGCGTTTCTGTGTGTTTATGGCGTCCATTACTTTACAAATTTGAATGAAGAACTAGTAAGAAAATTACACAATATTTCACATTGTTACTCTTTAAAACAAGGCTCAAAAAATACATTTGAAATGTCTTTGTTCGGTAAAAAAGTGCACGGTAATGCATTGTATCCAAAAAGCTGAAACTAAAAATAAATCTGAAACATTATATATGAAAAAGACATACGGTTATTTCCCAAATACTTGACGTACCTCTTATTCTTTCACATAGGTCGATAAATACGGAAAGATTATCGTTGGAGGAAGCGCCCAGACGGTAGCCATGGGTGGTTATACGATGGGCGGTGGACACAGTATCTACTCCAGGGTTCTTGGCTTGGCAGTAGACAATGTCGTAGAATTTCAGATTGTTTTGGCCGATGGTACACTGGCGAACGCCTCCGCCAATGGCACAGTGTTTATTGATTTGGATGGGTCCGTTGGACGGTCACCTTCAACAGATCTGTTCTGGGCAGTGCTTGGTGGCGGCGGTGGGACTTTCGGGGTTGTGACAAGCTTTACTTACCAGATTCATACACCGCCATCACAGTTTGTTAGTTGGAATTGCCTATATCCTGTGAATGAAGGTAGTGGCATAATCGGCAGAAACGTCTCGAACTTCTTTTTGGAATTGCTACCGAAGCTTTCGCCAAAATGGGGTGGATATTTTCTGTATAGTGCTATAGATCCACTGAAATACAATGGCACATTTGGAACAATAACATTTTCCTTCTTACACTACGGTGGATGGGACGAGCCAAGCCGACTTGATATTCTTCCACTTCACAATTTCATGAAAGAAAAACAAGTGTACGCTTCATTTGCCAACCATTCTTCATACTTAGATTACAAAAAAAATAGCACTGACCCGCTCTACTTTAGGATATACACCTTCAACACCCTAGTTCAAAATGACACAAATACTTCCGCTTTGACTGAAACCATATTAGCGGGATTCGTGACTCCGTCTGCTGCAGACTTTGGCTGCACAGGAACACTTTTAGGAGGTAAGGCTATATTATCAAAACACATGTTCACAGAGTCGTTTGATCAACATCAACATTTGAGAAATTGCGCAAACCTGTGGGAAATTGTTATTATTTTAAAAAGTTCAATCTTAGGGTAACTTTATGTCAGTTTATTTACTACTCGGGTTTATCACAAAACCAAGAAGTGGTACTTCTAAATCTGAACCACTAACTAATTTAACTAATTTTAATAACACTTTGAATTCGTTGTGACCATTGCTTACGCCGTAACCTTCAGCAATATCTTCCAACAGTCTATTCGTTCTTTGACTACACACCAAGCTCTGTTGTGGTCAGAATGATGATATTAAAGATAAACAATAGCTAATATGAGTTGGCTTCATGCTAAATCTTCGTTTAAAAACATGTGTGTGTGTGTGTGAGAAAGTATAATCGACTGATAAAATAATTTCCTGGCTACCATTCTGAATGGATTTCACAGTGTTTAACATTTTCAGTCGATAGCTATAATAACGGAGAGAAGGTCTAGGTCTGTTCTGTGGACGGAAAACTGGGCTATGACACGAATCTCCAGTAAAAGTAACTACAGGAAAAATAACATGAACGAAAAAAAAAATGCAAGGTTTTCGTTATTTCCTAAAACTAACATTTAAAACAGTGTAATGTTAAATCGACAGTCGTATGCGGGCTGGTTTCAATTTTTTGCATTTAACAGGATAATATTGCTTGTACAATTTAGAGCATCTTCTTTTCGTGTTACAGGTACTGTTTGACTCTAAATCAATACTCAGATTAAAATCCTTTCTCATTCATTGTTTTTCAAAGGGAAAGTAAGTGAAGTACCTAACGGGGCCACATCTGTGGGCAAACATCTTCGGTCCACTCTTAGCTCATTGACGTGTGGTTTGGCGTGGATAGACCCAAACTCTGATCCAATAAACATTGCCGTCGGCAAGAGTCTTGGTGAGAATCTGCACAAGCAAGGTAAGGGTGTCTACTACAACGAGCCCGATATAAACCTCCCTACGTGGAAAGCTGATTTCTGGGGTGAGAATTACGAACGCCTTCTTTCTATCAAACAACAATGGGACAGACACAATTTCTTCTACTGCCATCATTGTGTTGGATCAGACCTGGTGGACAATTTCTCGTGCAACAGATCAGTTCCTGTTCTGTCTCGTAATCTGCCTCCAGTAACAGGGTCATGCTCAAACTACGAATCCCTATTTATGGGAAAGACGCCAATGATCACTCCGTTGGACCAAGGAGTTGGGTTCTGCTCGAGATACTGTTTGTTAGGTAATCCGTGTTGGCCGTATGATTCAGATCTTGCCGAATTTACTAAATCTATTTCGGGCTCTGTTTTGGTCCAATCTACTGAAGACTTTGGTACTGACTTCCCAAATGGAACTACATATAACTATCCCGGAATAATTGTAAAAGCAAATACAGCAACTGATGTTCAGAAGGCGTTGCTATTTGCCACAGATAACAACTTGGAAATCGCTACCGTGTCGCCAAGGCCTCGAGATGTGACCAAATCTGGAGCTGCAAGCAGTTTACAGATTGACCTCTCGAACATGACTTTCATCAGTGTAAACTTGAATGACCGGAGCAGTCCAACAGGATCATCCATCACAGTTGAGAGTGGTAATAGTTGGACAACTGTTTACCGAGAAGTAAGTAAAGACGTTTCATTATCGGTCTATTCGGTCATGTGTTCTGGGTTTTAGGATGTCGCTTTATATTGCTTGCATTTAGTCTGTTTGAAACTTGTTACGCATATTTTATCAGGCAGTAAAAAAGTGTTTTGCCTTGCTTCCTTTGTTCCCTGTTCCTTGTTGACAACGTTATACATTCAAATAAAGCGTTTAGATTATCAACACTACAACCAAATAGTTCATTCGAATTAATGGACCTTTTGCACAGAAGAATAATAGTGCCAGAATCCACGTTGAATTATTTAATACTTTTAAACTTGATTCGTTCTTTTGACTATACTGTTATCTACATTTCTAGGCTAACCGATACGGGAAAGTAGTGGTGGGAGCAAGTAACCCAACTGTTCACATAGATGACTTCACTGGAAATGGCGGATTTGGATTGCTTTCCAGAACTCTGGGATTATCCGCTGACAACGTTCTTGGGTTTCGCATTGTGCTTCCAGATGGTCATATTGCTGATGCTTCTAAGGAGCGTGCAACGTACTATGCTCCAAATGGAACCTCAATTAGCTCCACTGACGGTGACTTATTTTGGGCAGTTAAGGGAGGAGGTGCGGACACATTTGGCATCGTTACTGATATCACGTTTATTCTACACGATGCACCATCAGGTTTCGTCCATTTAGTCGGGATCTGGCGTTTGAATAATGGTGCAGATAGGTCAGTAGGTGAAAAAATGTTGGAGGAGTTCCACAGAGTTTTGCCGCAGTTGTCATCGTCTTGGGGCGGAGAACTACTTAGCATTGCTCAGCTACCACAAGATGGCTTAAATGGAACCATCGCAGTGTCTTTGCTACACTTTGGAAATGAATCGGCGACGACAGCGGAGGATCTTGCTTTGATAAATAGTATTGCACGAGACGGACAGATTCTGTTCCAAATGAATAAATACGGTACATTTTGGGATTATCACCAAACTGTTCAAGACGAGACAAGCAAGGACAGCTATGAATACGAATTTAACACCTTGATTCAGTATGACAGCGACCCAAAGCAAGTTGCAGATTTCATTATGAATGTCACCTTAGACTTTGGAAAATGTGCTGAAACATTGATAGGCGGTAAGTTCGGCTTTAATTTGTATTTTCGCCTTGTAATTGTCTTACTGGATTGGAATTTAGGTCAATTGTAGATCCCTGCATTTGAATGCATCGACTGAAAACTGTGCAGAATGAAAGAGGGTTAAATGTTATTTTGAAGGATTTCGTGTGTGATACAGTATATTTAAGTAAAGTTTAATAAGCATAGTTTCGACTGGTTACAGTTAATAAGTTTTCACTGAATAATACTAGAACTATATCGCTTTTTAACAGTCAATCATTTTGTTGAACAGGAAGAGTGTCCCAAGCCCCTGCAGATCGTACTGCTGTCAACCCTACGTTGAGAAAAGCCATCGCTTCTCTTACGTGTTCATTTACCTGGGCGGATCCAGCTAACACAGAGAAAGTATTAGCTCGGGCTAAGAAGTATGGACAGTATATAAGAGAAATTGGAGAAGGGTCGTACGCTAGTTCTGCAGAGCCCAACTTAACTGATTGGCAGACAGAAATTTGGGGCCAACACTACGATCGGCTGCTGGAAGTTAAAGAAAAATATGACCCATGGTTCTTATTAAACTGTGAGACTTGCATTGGTTATGACTTGGTCAAACAATTCTACAATGAAACTTATGATACCTTGACAACTACGACTACACGTTCTATGGTCAATTACACGAGACCAACGCTGGGGACAGTGGATTTTGTCGAAAATAATGAATTTGTGTCCAGATATTGTCTTCCAGGTTTGGCGTGTTGGCCATCTGACGCCGAGTTCATTGCCTTAGAAGCAAGCCTGGACGGTAACATCGTACAGCCGTTTGACAATGGGTATGTCACAGATACTCGACTGAAAAATAATCTACGCAGCAGATCACCTGGCCTGGTGTTGTTTCCAAGGTCTGTCTCTGACATTCAAAGAGCCGTCCTCTTCGCCCGAGACAACAATCTAAGAATATCTATAGTTTCATCCAGGCATGGATTCAATGGTAAGAACACCGCTGACGGAAGCCTGCAGATCAACTTGTCCCAAATGAAGCGAATCTTTATGGACGCCGTCGACAAACGCAGTCCGACGACCGAGTCAGTGACAGTCGATGCTGGCGTGCTTTGGGGAGAGATTTATGAACAGGTATGGGAGTTAAAATAACAGCTATAACTCTAATCTTCCTCTTTGAAATATTGTATATTTCATACAGCGGTTGCCATTCGTATGGACGCCGGATTCAGTAAACTGTTCTTCTGAAGACTAGTCAATCTTACATTAGGTGACATCATTTACAACCACAAATTATCGTCCAATGTTTGGTGCAGACTAAAAGTATACATACGTATTGCATTACTTATTCAGCATTATTGTTTATACACACTACGTACAATCTCCTGTCGTCATTTGTTAATGATAATTTAGCTAAGAATAAATGGCCCTCACACCATATGGTCAGTCAATACAACCCCTGGCGACACACTGAATTGAAACATATGAACAAATACGAAGTTTCTGTTGCATTCAAATGATGCAGTCAATTAGAACATTTTTATTTAAAAAAAAACATGACGACTGAGATGGATTTTTAACTTCTGGAAATATAATTAAGCAACGTTTCGGCCTAGCGACCATTTTCTTAGCATCTAGGCCGAAACGTCTCTTACCAATTTATCCAGAAGATGAAAATCCATCTCAGTCGTCATTTTTTTGTAATGTACCCAGCTGCTAAATGCTGCTTAAACAAGATTTGTTATATGTTTTGATAAGTTTTAAGCGAATATGTTATCGATTATTTGCATTGTAAAATTAAGTCTTATATAAAACCCGAATAGAAAAACATAAAACTGTTCCATTTTCAGGTTAATAGATGGAGTCGCCGTGTTGTTGTGGGACCATCATCACCTGGTGTCTCTGTTGGTGGATACGTAATGGGCGGAGGATTTAGTCCCGTGAGCCCGTCCCTTGGCCTGGCAGCTGACAACACAATCGCCTTCCAAATGGTAACCGCCGATGGAAGAATTGTAAACAGCACAAAAACCGAGACGACAATCACAGACATCAAGGGAAACGTCACAACAGTACCAGAAACTGAACTTTTCTGGGCCCTCAGAGGTGGAGGTGGAGGTACATTCGGTATCGTAACCAGTGTCACGTTTCAGCTTCATGTCGCCCCGGTACAATTTGTTCAATTCGATTGTGTTTACGAAATGTCTGCAAATCCCAGAGAGTCCTTGCAAGAGACTGTGAATTTTTTTCACGCGATTATGGCCACTCTTCCTCGACAATGGGGCGGAAAATTTTTGGTTTCGAAAACTCTGGGCCGTGATGGTGAAGATGTGGGATTTGCTAGCATAAACTTGCTTCACTATGGCCCTCGGGACGCCCCGTCGCTGAAATCTATTGAACCGTTCTTTAGCTTTAGGCGAGAATGGCAAACTGTCTGTCGACTAACAACAAAAGTTTCTTTCTTGGAATACTTAAGAGGTGTGAGTGATCTGCCTTATGACAGAATCTACAACGCAAATGGTATCTTTACATCGGAAAAAGCCACACCTAAACTGACGAATACAATAATTGATGAATTATTTAGCCCTAATGGTGTCCAACACGCTAAAACATGTTTCTACGACATACTTGGGGGTAAGTCGTTTTATATTTCCTTGTCACAATTTATATTACTGTAGTAGTTCAACTCCGTCACTAATCTTTCTGCGATAATAGATGCCTTCTACTAGTCAAGTCATTACTGCGACCAAATTTCATTTGCAAAAAATAATGAAGAAAACCCAAGTCAAACTAGAACTATATTTAATTGGTTAAGGTTGTAACGAATAAGGTTTATTTGTAAATATATCTAACGCTTCTACAACCGTCAGCGATCTTCTCGGGCTTTTATTTTTTGCAAACCGCTGTACTTTGGAGGGGTATTTGGACATGAATACTTAAATTGAAATACAAACTAGAATTGTAGTCCTAACCGACAGTTTCTGCTTAGTCCTGTATCACAATGCCAAGAAGTTTCCAAAAATGGTATGCTCACGAATAGGAGTAAAATGTCAATACTGGCATATCACTTTAATTGTTACATATACTTTTAAGAAGATTAATCAGCTACTGTCGATTCTGAAGTCTCAGCGAGTTATGCTATTGGTGCTTTTCGAAAAGTGTAAAAAAAGACTTGCATCCCACCGGTGCGGTTCAGCCAACTTGCAAGTCTCTCTTTTAATTTATATAAAATTGGTGTGTGTATGTGTAACTAAACGTGATCTTCAGACAAACTACAACCGTGTCAAAAACGCCGTACAGCGCTAACGCAAATCCATAAATGTTTTATACCGTATTAATATTATTAGTTATGACTTTTGTTGAAGGGTACATACACAATATTCAGTATTTACATGGACCGTATGCTAATATCAGCCCAGCCGCTAGATGCGTTTATTCTGTACGTCTTTCTATATGATACGATTGGCGCATTGCCAAGTTATAATTAGATGAATGACACGAAATGCTATGGGTAGCAATTGACCAATCGGATTGCAAATAAAATACTCTGAGGGGAAATAACTGTATATTTGATCGTGGTGTGTCCTCTCATTGGTCATTGTTCCCATCTTCATCGTAGGTTTCCTTCGTTCACCAATAATCTATAATTTGTATTTCTTTGTTTCACAGGAAAGGTAAACGATCCTGGTCATCACCCAGATGCCATTAATCCCTCAATGAGAAAAGCTGCGTTTTCTCTGACGTGTGCCGTGTCCTGGTCAGATAGTAGGAATGACGTCAGCAATATTGCTGCTGGTGTCCAATTGAACAACGCCATGTATAACCATACAGATGGCGTCTACATGAACTACGCATCGTATTTCTTGCCGAACTGGAAGAACGATATTTGGGGAAACAAATACAACGCTTTATTGGATGTAAAACGAGATTGGGATCCTGAACACTTTTTCTACTGTCGCCATTGTGTAGGATCGGAAGCTGTCGAGAATTTCCGGGAACAAACGAGATCTGTTTCTCGTCCATCCGATTCGCCGAACACACAAGGCGTACAACCAGCGACAAACAGCAAACCAACAAACTCGGCCTCTAGAGTTGTTTCCTCGTTGTTATTCACACTGTTTCTTACTTTCATTACATATCTTTAGTTTCTAAAATGTTTTGCATTCAGACCTGGTGATTAGAGCAAGTTATATCCTATACAAGATTGGTTGTGTTTACTGAGTGAATTGTTGGTTAAGGGATGGGATATGGCGGACATTTAGGCGTTACACATTGAAGACATATTTGTTTGTGTT
>JAVFBZ010155943.1:0-15296 GCA_032466195.1 Katharina tunicata | reverse complement strand
TTTACCGTTTGTCTCAACTGGGAACTATCCGGTTTATTTATGGTTAACTCTAAACTGGCTCCGTCATACACAAATATTGCTTCATTCAGACCCATCGTCTGTCGAGAAGATGTAAAAGCAGGTTATTGATAACGTTCACACAACTCATGTATTAGCCTACCCTTTATCGGTAAGGTAAACTGAACATTTACAAAACAGTACTATGAAATTTATGCTTCGTTGTCCCTTCTCAACAAGTTAGTTTTAGTTATCGAGTTGTCTCCCCTATATAATATTCTGAAACCATGATATACGGGTAAGATGGTCACTTATTCCCTGTTTACAATGCCTTATATCGTGTTAACGTATAAGACATAATTAAGCGTGTATAAAAGCATATTCTTAAAAGTGATTGTCCCTTATAAAACGAGACGAAAGTCGCAGAACCGTCCGTTTCGTTAATACCCCAATCCTGTTGGACAATTGAATACAAATTTATTGTAATATTTAAAATACGTTATTAAAATCAGAATAGACTTTTCCAGAAAATGAACTATAAAGTTGATGACCACAAACCGTACTACCGGGTGTGAAAAGATAATGTGACCAGATGATCTTTAGTTTGAAATAAAACCATTCGCTTTTGATACAGCATTAATTTCCTCTATTCCTTGAAGTCGTCACTATAAGTCATGCTTAATTCAGTTTTTTAAATTTTATTTATTTATTTGATTGGGGTTTAACGTCGTACTCAAGAGTATTTCACTTATATGGCGAGTTTGTCTTGCCGGTGTATGGTGGAAAGCCGGGAAGAAACCTCGTAAAGACCATCCCGCGATCACCGCAGCCATCGAAAACTTCCCTTGTATACCTAAGGTCCATAGGGCGATTCGAACCTTTGACGGGTACAGTCAAAGGGACTGAGCCACGGCTGGGCCAAGTGGTAAACTTATGGGAGCAAATAGTAATTATTGATAAGCAAAAAAAGGCTACGATACTTACACTAAATGGCAACGCGACGAAGACCGGAGTTCCGTCTTCTAAAACAATCATACCCTCCACTATATTATTATTTCGGACTGATAGTTTTATAGAAGGTTCTTCGTCCGAACATCCAGAGTTTGATAAAATGACAGCATTGTCTAATGGGATTTGTTGGGTTGCAAATATGACGCGAAACACAAATGAATCCCTCCAGTCTTGATTAGCATATCGAGGAATTATTAATCTGCCCGGGAACCCTGAGAATATCCCAATCGACAACTGGCGATTTACACCCACTTGAACTCTCTTAATGGTGTGGCCATGCTGCAAGTCACTTATAATGCCCTCAGCAAAGTTCAGCATAAAACTAGGAGAACAACCTAAAAAAAACAAAAAAATTGTCGATCATGAATTTTGAATCAACAGTTTTCTCATTTGGATGATATTGGGCACAAACTGGTACAATATCAACATTAGATTTTTAATTTGTCAACAATACCCAGGGAAGGGTGGAAACACTTTTTCTGTTCTGGAGACGTTTTTAGCATTAAAGCCTCTTAACTCACTGAATGTTACCATAAACCAGTGAACAATATAGATAATAAAGCTTGATTAGACAAATACAGCCCTTCGCCGACATATTTTTTCTCGTTTTCTCACATAGGCAGAAGAGAAATGTGCTGGTTGTATCGTTCACTGGTCATTCGCTCTATATATAATGAATGAATACCACTTTAAAATGCTATACCAGTTATCGTATTATTCGGCCTAGTTCTAAAGGCGCATTTTGTTTGAATGGAAAGTCATTTCAAATTGAGAGCGAAAAGTCTCGTTTTTAACGAGAATATACTTTGGTGACACTCTTCCGGTGACGATTACCCACGCCTTTAAAATCTTAACCCCAGTTGACCAAAACTAAACAAAAATGCAATAATACACGGTGCTAGAGGATATAGACAGATTTGAAACACTCAGCATATTTATATCATGCAACACATTAGTAGACAATATGACAGAAACAATTGACTGATCGCCAACTGAGTGTTATTCTAACCCTCTTGGAGTTACGTCCCCTTGGTTCTGGTGCGTCAAAAACCTCCATTTCGTCTGTGAACATACTCTTCCAATCACAACAACAACTCGTCAGTTACTCAAACATGTGATAAATTATAACTTAAAACTAAATTTAAACTAACTTTTTTTTGTTTAGGGGTTATCCTAAATGACGCCCAATCATTAAAGATTACCTGGGTCGAATCCTCAAAATAGTACTTGACGCTTTCCCCCGACACGCCCATAAACTGTGATCGATAGGCCTTTAGCGTGACCAACAAGAATCTGACACTTTTTCAACAACGCTGGACATATTTCCTGTTTATATAGTTATTCCTGTCTGTTTGGAATAGCATATTGGATACAAATACCTTTAATGTCTTCAAATGTAATATTCATTGATACATTTACGTGTTATCGGAATAGAATGGTGTTTAAAACCTCCGTATTGGTACAAGAGTGGGTGTTAGTTACCTCTGCCATCATTTTGGTACCTCTTCAAAACCCTCGAAGTCTTCGGCGTCTCGGGTTTTGACTCGGTACCAAAAATTACGTCATAGGTAACTAACACCCACTGTTGCCCCTCTACGTCGTTGTTAAACCCCTAAACCACGCCCCAAGCTTCTATACTTGACAACGTCGGGTAAATGTTTAACTCGACTGTAGTCACGTAAAATGTTGATGTTGAGTTGATGAATAGGGCTATCGCAGCACCTGATACACTCCATCAGTCAATATTGTAAACTATTCAGGCAAAATGGCGGCATATAATGGCGGCAGCTCGCGGAAAGCGGTTCTCTGATTGGCTAAAATATAATTTTATTGACAGCTGGTGATCGGTCAATTGCGCTAAGGTATCACGGTTCTTAGAAAGCCCCAGTGGCTAAATGCAAATCAGCTGATTCAAATATTCCACTGTATATTCAGCCTTGGCAATAATTACTTTTAAATTGCATTGAGAGTAATTGCTGTGTTCTGGTCACATGACAACCTGAATGGTGTCTGATTATGTTAAAGATCATCCAGAAATGGAAGACGAATCTTTCTTGTTTGCAAGGTGAATGCAATAGCGATAAAGCAGTTTCAGTGAAATAATGAACACTACCCATATAAATATTATCTTAATCTGAGGAACTGTATCATTTTCCCTGGTCACTGTAACCGCTTGCTCAACAGGCTTAACTAACTTTGATATACTAGTATACCCATACATTACCCATGCTGTCCATCGATTTCACAAAGCGGACTGTAAAGCTAACATAATCTTATGTAATAGAGTTAATTACCTCTCAAAAATGTAAGAGGTACTACGTCGGTACATCCGCACTGGCCCTCATTATAATTAGTACCCGGAGGACAGTTCCTTATTACCCGTGAAGCACCCGTAGTAACAACCTTTTCATAGTAAAACCTGGGATCCGTACGAAAAGGTTTCAGCCTGCAAGCTGAAAAAAGATAGATACAAGTTTATTAATAAAATAAACAGATTTGTGCGAGTGCATTGTTCTTTCAGGGGTATTTCTTTGAATCGTTATGACCTCGTTCCTCGGACGGACAAGATGAGCTGTGATGTATTCGAGGCTTAGATCGTGATGTCATAGCAGCGCCCATTCTAACACAGACAATCAAACCCCTACCGTGAAGTCTTTGGCTCTAAGGTATTGCAACAAGATATAAGGGGAAACAACGTAGCTCGCACATTATAATATTGGTGGATTAAGCTTTAAGTCTTCACCTTGGCTCACTAAATGAACAGTCTCTGACCAAAACTTATTACTTTGTCAAGAACAAAATCAACCATATCATTTACCCATTGGCGACAAAAGATTGAAATGTTAGAACTGTCTTCCGATAATCTAATATTGAGCCTACTCCGTTATTGGACATGCTGCAAGTTAGGGTCCTACTTATGCAAGTTGCAACTTTAAATTTGAAGTTTGTTTGAACAAAATTTCTGGACCTATTCTGACTTGTATAGTTATTAGGCACTGCAAGACCGATAAAGGTAGACAGTTTTCGAGTGCTGGTGTTGATGAAATCCATAGATTCACCACTGACCGACATTGTCAATACATACGGCAAACATTACCGGGTTGACTTCAAGGGAAAGAAAAAAACAACAACAAAAAAAAACAACAAAACAAATTCATACTCAAATTGTAGACCATAGCAAGGTGTTTATAAAACTGCCGTTACATTTTTTTTGTAGAATTCTTCGTTTTCAACGAAAAGACACTTGAATTGAATTATAAAGGTAAAATGTATGATGGAATTTCTGTGCCATGTTTTATTTATTTATCTTTTGTAGATAATAATAACCAAAAATTAATACAATTTAACCCCAGCGAAAGAGAAACCATACAAGTGTACAGAATAAAGCTAAATACAATCACAACACCATAATATACAGTTACTCTGGTGAACTGATCAGGGGCCGAGGTTATAAAACTTGAGTATACTCGAGTCAGAGTCTGTGCTCAAACTCTTGAGATCGTACTCCCCTGAGTTGTGATCAAAATCTGTGGTTATAAAACGCGTTGAGCACGCATTCAGCTGAGTACAAAATCAAGGCAGATTTCAGCCGCTTGGGCACGCGTTTGTGGAGCTCTTCAGTGTAGGAGGTAGAAAGACGTTACATTGTTTTTGTCGGCTGCTTCGGAAGCGGCAAACAAGTTTGGCTCAAAATAAAGGTCTGATTTTCAAAATCGAATCGAAAAGGGTATGTAAAAATGCATTTAAACCCAACAAAGGCCGCATTCAACTATATTTTCTCGTTGAGTACGGTCTTGAGCATGGTACCTACTATGCTCAAGAATCGAACATTTTCGTAGTCCGTTGAGCACGGTAGGCGTACTCAACTTTTTTTATAACCTTTAATTTAGAACATGGTTCTGGAGTCGACTCAGTTGAGCACGGAATCAGCCCTTGAGTAGACTCAAGGACTTTTATAACCTCAGCCCCTGTACAGGATATGTGACGTAAAAATGTCACCATACATTTTACCTATTTCAATTAAAGTGTCGTTCAGTGGAAAAAGACGAATTCTACAAAAAAATGCAACGGTAGTTTTATTAACACCTAGCTATGGTCTATACTTTGAGTATGAACTTGTTTTGTTGTTTTCTTCCCCTTTAATTATGAACGCACTGTTTCTTTTGTCGAAGTTTAAAATCGAACTAAAAGGGGTTATATGGGAAAACTGTGTTTGGTTAAAGAATCGGATTGAAACCTCTTCGATAGCCACAACCATCAGGAATCTTCAACTGATACGTAAGCTTTCGTTTGATGCTTAATTGGCGAGTAAGGACATACGAAAAGATGATATAAAACTGACTGCTGAGAAATATAACAAAGCCCACCTTGTTATGTCCACAGCCATTAGAAATCTTCCCATGTAAACCTCAGATCTACAGACTGAATCGATCGAGCCGTTGATGTACATCGAAGAACGGTCATCGAGTGAGACTAAGAGCGAACCGGAAGACATTGTTGAGAACAAAATGGACATATGCATGCTTCGTTGAACATATTGAACTGAGCGCGACGAAGTGCATTATGTACATTATCAGGTTAGAAAAAAAAGAAAAAAGCCAAACGGCCATTATGTCGAGTGAAATTTTGTGAAAGGTAAATATATGATATTTGCGGCAAGTTACGGTCCTACATATACTTGTTGCAATCTAAATTGAAAGTTTGTTTTGAGCAAATGCAAAAGTTGTTGAACCTGATTCGATGAATATAATTAACTGGAGCACGTCTAAGTGTTGATATAAATCATGGGGTTAGAAAAGGGCCAAACCGTGACAGATACGGTCATTATGTCAAGTGCAATTCCCGTTAAAAGCTAAATGTTCTGATTGATTAAAATGTCACCCTCCGACAGTTTATCGCACAACTGTACAATAAAGCCATGACATACATGCAGTAAGCGAAGAACACGTTATCATGTAATGAAATCCTTAATGTTGTATTGCTATTTCCGCTTTTCTTATCTCACAAGTTACATCAACAAAAAATGAGGTCAAATCTATTAATAGTCTGCCCCTTAGGCTAGAGATGTTTTAGGCGATGTTACCAAACGAGTTAATTATCATTAAAAAAATTAATGCATGCCCATCTTGAAATTCATAAAATAACTACTTGTTTTAACTTTTAAGAAGCAAACCTTTCAAGTATAAGTCATATTTATTACTATCCACTCCTTTTTGTGGACGCTTAAATTGCATATTTTGGGGGGCAGGACGTTTTTGTGCATACAAGTACTTGCACATATATTGGTAAATCTGTGTATCATCTGTCTATCATCTGTGTATTTTAACAGCAATTATAAACAAGAATGCCTGAAAAAGGTCTGGTATTGTTTCTTTCACGTACTAACTCAACAATGTTCATAACCTCATTCAGTTCTCATACTGATTTTGAGGTCTGTTTTTTCTTTTCTTTTGCTTTAGTGATGAAACCTTTTTGTGCACATTGTTAGCAGTATTTATCAAACACTATTTAATATAATGGGTTTATTCGTTAGTACATATAATATCTTCGCGCCGAATTTTGTTAAAGTTTTCATTCTTAAAACGATTATTGAAAGAGAGATTTGGAGCGAACCCCACTGCAACAATTTAACAGAGACTCTTTCATATATTATTGTGAGATTTCTTCAAATGTTTTGCCGTTGATCCTAAATGTCCTGATAAAGACGAGGCTATAGGTATAGATGGACGTTTTGCTTCAGGTACATCGTTTTATGGAATATTTGGTGCGGGGAGAAAGCTTAGATTTGATTGGTTCGGTTTCAACTAATGACACATTATTATTTAAGCCGGCCACTTCCTGCGTGCATATATTCTAATTACACCTTTTAATTACTTATTATTTTATAGCTTTAAGAGGATGTTGGCGGGTTCGATAATCTTGCTTTGTTTTATCTCGTGTGTGGGAGGCTACTTGGGTCTTCCTGTCAACTGATGTTTGGTGAGCTGAAGGGCATCAAAAAATCAAATTGTTGTGGTCTATGTCATCTTTGTTTGTGGACGTTTATGATGGTTTCATGCAGTTATTGGACTTACACGGACTTATATGAGTGAAATACTATAAACGTAAAATCCCCACTCGATATATCTGAATGAAGTCTTCAAGTCTTGGGACTGCACTGTCCTAAAAGAAATGAACTTTTGCTTCGGTTCATTTTCAACTCTGTATATCCATTAGTTGGGGACTTCCTTTAAATATTAATTGACAAAAATGCCTTTTGTAATTGCTGATAAGGTTTGAAAGATTTTGAGGGTGCTCCAGGGTATGATAGTCGTGTTTCATCATATCAAGATGTTCTTAAATTATTTACACCCGACTATTTGTGTGGCCTAAACAATAAACTTAACAATTAGTAGACAATTTGATAGCAAGTTATCTTTGTTTCAAAATACACAAAAAGATCTCTATCTCCCTAAAGTAAAATTATATATAAAGTGGGAAGAGTTTTAGCTGACAAGATAAAAATCCCTACGTCAAAGGTTAGAAAGTGTATTCGAATTTTCTTCTATAAGATGGCTTCCTCTGACGCAGAACTAAGTTTTGCAGACGATATCCTGTGTCGTGGGCTGAGTGTCCTGTGTTTCAGGTCAACGGAGAAGTCACGGAGGCTTTGCGGCCCCCATTGATCGTTGACTCCCAAACGGCTGGTTTGACAGGGTTTGAGTTCGGTGAAGTGTCCACGTTTTTATTCGTATATAACTTTATTCTTGTGCCGTGAATGATTGACAGTCATGGGAAAGCGAATGCGATTGGTTAATAAAACATGCAATTTGAAATTGGTATGATAAATTGGGTTCAAGCCTATACCATTTGTTATCTTGCAAACTGAAGGTTGAATTATATTCAGATTGTGAAAAAAATACATTTAATCTTTGCATGATATTTTCGTAGTGCCTAGCATTTTACATAAATCTAATCCCAATTAAATGTTCCATACATAGCTACTACTCTTCGCATGAACGCCTCTCAGCACCATAATTTGTGGTACATTTGTCCACGTATTGTCATTGACATGTTCGCCCATGATAAAAATAAGACGATAACGAAAACGAACTAATGTAAGATATGCCCAGAAACCTACAGGTGCAACGAGCAAATGTGTTTTAGTTTCTGAACGTGAAGAGGATACTGTATATCAGACACCTCACTCCAAGCAATCGCTGGACAAAATGTCATTCTCAATCAGCAGAAAGGTGATTCCCACTAAATGGATTAACACAAAAGACCAAAGTCACAACTCTAAAGAACGGGTAACCAGATCCGCATTATAAATCCATGTTCAACTCTTGGCTCTATTACACCATGTACTGAATGTACTGATAATAATGTACTTATAATAAAACCGAAATTCAAAGATACGTAAACATGTTTCCGGACTTGTGACCTTGGTATTAAATGCCATGGAAGTAAAATATTTACTGATATTGGGATTTAGTGGTGGTCCCTCTGTGCACACGTCGTTAATGCATTCCCTGGTGATGTCCAAAACACAGGTTTGCGACACTGGGTCGTATCTGTCACCGCGATCACAACACAACATTTCATCGGTTAGCCGCATCCTAGAACAAACAAAGAAACTCCTGCAATGATTCTCTGCTTCCCTTTTAGCCATGCCTGCTCTACACGGGTCTGAAATGTAAAAACAGATTAATTTGGTTATTGAAATGCTGCTCTTTATAGGATCGTTCTAGTCAGACAATATTTTGGGAATATGGTTTCTTGAAGAGGATATTTTTGCCTTTTCTCCAGCACAATATTTTTCGAGATCATTTATAACAGTTTCTAGCATAATACAGAATGTGTCTGAAAAAAATGTAGACAAATTGCAGTGCTGTTAGTAGTCAGCTATTCAAATGGTATGATAGTGGAAGAGTTGCCATTACATATCTCGAGTTATATCTTTATGGTAAGAGGTAATTTTCATCATTAACTTCTATCTGACACTGTTTGCTTTCTGTTTCATGTAACAAATCCTTGTAGCGGCAAATTTACCATTTCTAAAACTAGAGCAGCCAAACACCAGTCAAAGTGACCTCACCGTTTGCGCACGGTCGCCTGAGTTCGTTTGGTGTACGGCATGACGTTGAGTAGACGTCCCAGAAGAGACCTGGTGCGCAGTTCCTTGGCTTGCCGTACCAGCCACCCTCGGCCAGCTGAGTACATTGTAGATATTGCGTACATATCGTCGGATGTGGGTGGAAATAGCGACCCATCATCATATTCTCTGGATTACACTCATCTGAAATTGATTAGATATAAATCAACCAAAAGCAAGTAGTTCAACAGAAACGTTTTGTGTTATTAAAGTAGTACAGAAGAATCTCCAAACAAAGAATTCATGTTGGTATAGAACTTATTTATTCTATAGTATAGATGGTGTCTGGGTGCCCTTTTAGGTGCCCTCCGAGCTATAGGCGATTTGTCGTGGCGGTCATCAGGTAACTGTCCTGGTTTGTTTCCAGTTTCGATGCGTGTGGTGCCCTTGACCCATTTGGTTGACACTTTTATATAGTACAAAAAATGTAAGACAAAAGCAATACAATGTTAACCATTCGGATCAAATCAACGCAGGGATTTTAATATTTAGTTGATACATAATTGTAAATCCACATACTCATTTTAAAACCGTTAAGTATGATCTGACTTTTCAACGAAGACTGGGAACTTTGGGATAAATAGGAGCCATCTTAATTAGTATATACCTCCTTAAAGTTTGTACGCTACTTTCATAAAGATGTGTCAATTTGCTGCAACATCTATGCCAAGTTTTGATGTGCCGACGTTATTCCAAATCGACAGATATTAGCCCTGTCCTTTACGAGATTTAAACTGCTGCCTCGTTACATATAAGCCATTAACCCATTGGGATCAAAGGCTTTATTGACACATTTGAGGGAAAATGGCTGGTCCTTTTAAGTTGAATTCGAATTATGGCAGGATATCATCTGGCTCGATCCAGCCTTCTATCTTGTTTAATATCAACATTACTTGGTTTTTTCTTTTTTTTATATTTATGAACAAACTTTGAAGCTTGAGGTAATTATAATTTGTTGAAAAGCCCTAAGTTTGGGTGCGTGTGAGACTTTAAACTACTAGAAATTAGGTAATGCGGATCTATTCAGCAAGTCGTGGAGATATAATCCGAGGCTTGTGACTATGTATCTGGGTGGGAATATTCGTCAAAACAGAATACGACAAGCACTCGGTGTCAAGAAATAATGTTTATGAACACTGATGCATTGACACTGTATGGCCACATCGACTGGGCAAGGATAATGTCTGAAAAACCCCAAACAACTATATAAACAGGTTTCAGACCGCTAAAATGAGCGCGCACAAGGGTTTCGTTTTGCAAAAGCCGAGCTTAACCCGCTTAATCCCAGTTTTCCCGCCAAAATGTGTTTACATAAAACAAAAACGTTTACCCAGATGATCAACTATGACCAATTATGAAATGAGCAACTTAATTTAAGACATATACAATAATTAAAATATGTACAGACGCGGGCTATCATGCCAAAACATTTGACATTGACTGGCAGTAATAATTAAAGCAAATTAAATTAGATGGATATTCTTAATTAACTTAAGCATGTAGGCATGCTCATCATCACAAAAAGATGGTTTTACATAATACAAAATCAGTATGCAATTAACCTTACATATTTTTTGGTTAAAATCCAATCAATAAAAAAGCGAATAATTTCTCAGCAGTAACACACGAATTTTTTTTAACTTAAAAGCTTCGTAATTATATCTAGAAGTTTTCCGCAAAGTTAAATGCATATTTGCAAGTTAGCAAATGTATTAATTTATACATTCTGAGTTTCTGAATGTAAAATCTTTTAATATGCATAGCACGCAGATGGTTCTAAAGAGGACAAATAAACACGGAATGTAACTCATTTTCTACCTGACCCGCATCGCAAAGTTGACAAAATCTATCCTCCCCTTTGAAGTCTAGAACTGTCATATATCTACCAGTTCTCATTGGAATAAGCATTGTTAGGTTATCCAACCTCAAAGATCCAATCCACAAGCTTGGGTATCGACCTAACATCAGATGGTAAGGAGCCAGTCCAATGTTATTGTGTGGAATATAGTGTAAGCATACACCACACTTGAGCTGTCCTGTTTTCATTTACCTTTTTGTTTGTCTGTCAAGTTTCCTAACATGTTTAATACGGTTCGATTGAAATGCTCGCAAACATTCCGCATAGGATGGTAAGGTGTCATATGGCTTTTCTTTATTCCGGTCATCTTGCAGAGCTCTGATATTACCAGAGTCTGCACCCTGACCAGAAGGTAAACACTAAGGAAATCCATGCTGTGTTGTAATGAAGTTGTTGCAGAAAGCTCTCCCAGTTGTTTATGCTGCTTGATTTCTGGTAGAGCTAACATGATCAAAGTTTGGTAAAGTGGTCGGACAGGTTCTCGTATCTTCCAGATAGTTCCCATAACAAATAATCCAAATAGTCCAAAGGATTTGTTGTGCTGATGGGCACCAATGGAGGTCTGCCATTCATTTTCTGCACATACATCTGTGACATCCATTGACCCCGTTGTCAACATCTGCTGTGACTCTGGGCCAGTAGACCCTACTCTGTAGGAGCCTTATTGTTTTATCCCCCTCTTCCCCCCTGTGTCCAATATTGTCGTGAAGTTCAATCAGCACTTGCTTCCGCAGATTCTCTGGTACCACTATCTGTTTAAGCTTCTGGTTGGCAATTTCGGCATTTTTGTAAAGGACGCCATCCTTGATTTCTAGTCCACGCCATCGGTTCAACAATTTTTTGATTTCCTGAATTCCAGTACTTTTCGTTGATCCCTTGTGCTTAAAGTTACACACGCACCCCAAATTAGGATTTGTCAACTCCGTTTGCCTTTTGATTTTTACAAGATTTGATGTTTGTTCAAAAATTTAAATAGTCACGTTAAAATAAAATTATTCATTGGGTACAAACCTTGTACGGACCAGGAGAAATCTAGTAGTTTTTCGAATTTAACGGAAAGAGGGTTGGCCATATTTGCTCACAGAGACAATTGCAGAGAAAATGTGTTGTCCAACTTGAACACGTAGACTTTTTTATGCCAAAACCTCCAGCATATGTACTTAATTGTTTATTTATATCATTCTTTTTGTATATGGACCTATGGTCATTTATACTGAATAAACCTTATATATATTTGCTCACAATGACTTTGATCCAGCCGCGGCGAATGACCGTGTTTGCAAAGAACCAACATTTTGAACCTTGTAAGGGTGTGGCTAACACAGTGTACTAGGGGTGACGTCGGTACATCAAAGTTTGTCTGAGATGTTTTTACTTCTACCATGCTTTAAAGCTACATTTAGCTTCAAATCTGGGGGTAACGGAATTAACGGAATACTTCTAACTTTTACTTTTTGATAAAAATATAAATAATTCATGTGATTCTGTGAAAACCCAAAATACAGAATATTTAGATGCGTATGTGACTTTAAATGTTGCACCATCAGTCCGCAATACATCATAAGTTTGTCGTCAAAGTGCCATGTTAACCCTGTCTAGAGCTACCAAATGTGACCGTGGCGGCTTCGGGGTTTGAACCCACGGTTATATACTCCCCAGATTATGGGAAACATGTCATTATGACTAATCGTCATATCCTGTCCAAGAGCAGTGCAAGGCACTCCGGATTCAGTATTAACGGGGAAGTAAACAAAAAAACTACAAAACAAAAAGTCATAGTCAAATTACAGACCCTGTTGTTAACAAATCTGCTATTAGATTTGTTTAGGATTCCTCGATTATTATATCGAACTACTGTAAGTAAACTGTATGGTGGACAGGTTGTGCCATGATTTATTAATATATTTCTTGCAGATAAAAAAAAAAAAAATTACTAAACAAAATTAACCCTAGAAAACAGAACATGTACAAATGCACTGGATAGTGTTATATATCTGATCCACAACATTTGTATATACATTTACAGCGACATGACCAGGACATCAACTGTAGCATGAAAAGTCCACCATACATTTTACTAACAGTATTTCAGATGAAGTGGCTTTGAACGAAAAATGGTTAATCATGCAGAAATGTAAATGCAGTTTTGATAACAAGTTGATATGGTCTATAATTTGACGATGTCTCTTTAACCAAAAACTTAAGTTATGAAGCCAGAAAAAGTCGGCCTCATCATGTGCAACAACCCGGACAACACCAGAGCATAACAAGCACCTGCTAACCAATCGCTCGCAGTATATGAAGGTGCTGAAAAGCTAGTTAGTCGGTTGTAATATTGTAATTAATAAATTGAGAGGTCTAACAATTCGACCATGCTAATGAGTATGCAAGAAAAGGTAATGACTGTAGATGCATCAATGATTTTAGTATTACAACAGATCTAATGTTATTTATTGTTTAAATTCACACCTCTGTGTTAAGGTCTATGACTGTTTAGATTAATAACCCGTAGTTGTGAGAATTGAATAGCCCTGTAGTTATATTTACTCGAAACTCTTCAAACACCAACATACCTTCATGTTCTCATGACTTAGTATGGTGGGCCCTTTTTTCAGATTTTCTGGTGTGTCAGTCTCGCTGTCAACTGTTGGAATACGCTGACCCCAGGTTGAGAAATACCCTGGAGCACGGCGTTAGAAGCCACCAAGTTAAGTTAAAATGAAACTTTCCCTTTAGAAGTTAGGGAATTATGTTGCTTGCTTCGGTTCAGGGATTTCCACCATTTTATTTCAGCATTAATTTCATCATATATTTAGATCATCATATAAGGCTGCTTATTTTAAACAAAATTGATTTGTTGTTACGAATAGATTCTCTACAGAAACATTCATGCAGCGTCCTCCGACAGAACAGCGTATACAATTAAATAAAATAACCAGTCATAAAAGCAACTAGAGGATGATACAAAGACACTGCTATAGATATTTATTAATGTAGAGAAAGAAAAATTAGCTTCCCTATATATTTTTTGTCCGTTTTTTGTCTCAGGTTTTTATTCTGCCATAGGGCATTTGACATGATATTGGTGTCACTCTTGTCTGCCTATCGTTTTCAGATATAATATTAAATCGATGCTCCTAAAGATATTAAGTTATTGTCAAGAACACATTAAGAAAAATAAACTGAAATGGTTTGTAAGATCAGGAGGGCGTCCTCGCAGGCTTCGTCATTTTTTATTGACACACTTTTACTTCGTAAATCCTATTGTACATGACAACACAGGCCAGGGAGATTGTATTAATTTAATGTGAGTATTCTGTGACAACATCAGTTTTATATTCTCTTGGCCTGTACGTCAAGACAATTCAGATAAATATGTGAGAACTAAAGATGATGATTTCGATTGGCGGAAAGATGCACATAACTTAGCAAATGCGTTGTTTCTTTTTTATCTTGAAGTAAAAAAAGCTCATTAAAATTTCGAAGTAATTACATAAACATTAAATCACAGGTGAAAGTATGTCGGCTCGCATTTGTTTGACATATGTTTTCAAAGGCATTATTTAAAGAATTCGCTGCAGGTAAGTGGATGTAACAATTTGCGAACTATGTTTGTTGGCATGTGAATGCAATTATTTGTCTGACGTATTAAAGAAACCCAGTTCACGTGGGTGTACTAGTGGGGGAATGGGTAGGGCGTTTTTTCCCGACGATTACAATGTGGATAACTTTAGACAAAGGTCTAATTAATCAGCAATTTTTTTCAAATTTGTACTAACTTCGGCTTCATATACATGAACTTTTAAATGCTGACAGACGGGATAGAACCTAGGCGATACATCGAAAAGAGACGAACAGGCGAAGACTTTAGCCATTGGGCAAAGGCAAGTTTCAATTTATTGGGTGTACGAAACGCAGATTGTTGGCTTGTTTAATTAGGGTTTTACGCCGTATATACATGTACTTAAGGTTATTTCATTAATGTAACGGCGTGCCAGCACACTCGTTAAAGGACCACCCTAAACGACGCTTGCAACACAGAAGACGCCACAAGACGTTTATGGAAGAAGAAAGACATTACAACAAATCAGCTTCACAGGAAGCTCTCGCCATCCATCCCCTTTGTGCAGAGAACACCAGGTCACACGAAGCACCCGACAACCACCCCCTTTGTGTAGAGAACACCAGGTCACAGGAAGCTCTTGCCATCCACCCCCTTTGTGCAGAGAACACCAGGTCATAGGAAGCTATTGCCATCCACCCCCTTTGTGCAGAGAACACCAGGTCACAGGAAGC